>PVLA01010349.1:0-64401 GCA_004027455.1 Hydrochoerus hydrochaeris
GTTTCAATCAGTTTCCCATGCTCATGTACTTTTTTCTCTAGTTCTTCTTTAGCTGCATTCAACAACTCCTTTACTAAAGTTGTTATTTCTATCTTTACATGGGAGACTACTTCTAATTTGATTTCCTCTATAGCCTGATGCAGTTGTTTTTTTATTTCACTGGCTATCTTTTCAGAGATTTCCGGTGTGTTACTTTTGGGGTCCTCTATTTCAATCTCTCCTATACTTGCTTCTGGTGAACTGTATGTTTGAGACTGCATTTTGCTTTTCTGTTTCATCATTTTCACTCTGCCTGATGTTTTCTATGTGTAGGAGGGTATCACACACTCTTTTCAGACACAACAAAGTCTTACAGTTAGTTGGAGGGGATTTTACTACTGGCCCTATTCGTCCCCTGTACACCTCTGTTTTAGGGGTGTACTCACCACATTGATACAGTAAATCCAATGTAGTCCAAAGTTCACCACTTGGAAGCAAAGTTCCAAATTTTCTCACTCTAACTGGATACCGTTGAGATCTTGTGCTGTTCCAGGTGGGAGGGCGGGCCCATCTGTAGCAGTCCAGGGCAGTTTTCAGTCGTGGGCGGGCCTCCTTGATGTTCCCGGTGGCAGGGCAGACCCACGGTGGAGGTCCTGGGCCGCCTATGTCTGATGCAGGCTTCCGCTCAGTTCCCAGAGGTAGGGCAGGCCCAAGGTGGAGGTCCTGGGCAGCCTATGCCTGATGCATGCTTCTGCTCAGTTCCCGGAGGCAGGGCGGGTCCACGGTGGGGGTTCTGGGCAGCTTACCCCTGATGCAGGCCTCCGCTCAGTTCAATCCTTTTGTTTTGATTGACTCTATTTTGTTTTGCCTCATTTGGTTTCTTTCTAGGTTTTGGAGTTTTCAGTCCATACTCAGTTGGCTCCAAGGCAAGGTGGCATGGAGGGGCTGCAGTTCACAGCGGCTGCCAACAGCAAGGTGGAAATGGCAAGAGAGTCATCTTACCTTTTCTTGTCTGCTGTGTTTTTGTTATAGGATAGGATTGGCCAAAGTGGGACTGTTCTGATTTTGGAACAACTAAAGTAGGCACATTAGGAACTAGTCAGCCCAAATCAAGCTGGAATATTTTCCCAATACACCAGCTTTCCAGATATATGTAGTAAAATTCTCAGATAAAAATGTTATGTGATTACTTCTAAATTTGGTATGAATTATAAAGCAAAGTGGTTGTCAATTTTATTAAAGTCAAATTGTGGCATGAAATATTTATTTTAATGGTTATTCTCATTTTATTTCACTTCATAAAATGCTTAATGTTTTATTTACAAAACAAGTTACTGATATTTTGATAAAAAACCTTTCATTATCAAGTTAAAACTGGTGAAGGGGGGTATCTAAAGTTTTCAAAAATTCTCTTGCATAGTACACAATAAAAAGAGTTTCAAGAGGAGGAGACCACCAAGAAGCCTACTAGCCAGCCTTTCTGGTAAGCTGCGCAGGCCATGCAAGGTCCAGGTAGATAAAAGTCAGCACCTCCTGAGAATCAGCCATGCTGGGACTGGGTGGAGACCACCAAGAAGCCAACTAGCTAGCCTTTCTGGTAAGCCATGCAAGCCACGCAGGACCCAGGAAGAGAAAAGTCAAATAGAGCCTCCCATGAGCCTACAGGCATGCAGGCTGAGAATCAACACCCACCCACCCCCCATAAACAACCAACTGGTTCAGAGAACAGGCCCCCCCATGAGCCTACAGGCATGCAGGCTGAGAATCAACACCCACCCACCCCCCATAAACAACCAACTGGTTCAGAGAACAGGCTGAGTTGATAGCAACTAAGGTAAAAAAAGCAAGAAAATACTTGTATTATTTGGTTGATTTTGTAGGCCTAGGGCCAGCAGTCTGAGCATCTATTTGGAGAATGACAATATCCAATATAGCAAATATGGGAAATTTCCTTATACCTTATCTGCGAAATCCAATATTGTTCTCACTGCTTTGTTTTGTTCTGATTAATTGTTTTGCTTTATTCAATGTTCTGTTTTGATTAGTTTTATTCTATTTTGTTTTGGTTTGATTTTCCTATACCTGATGGAATGGACAACTATTGTAAAGATAACAAGATAAACTATGATAGCTACTGTTATTTTCCTAGCATCCTGCTTTGAAGTTCTGTACCAATTTTGCTGCTTTGTTTTGATTGGCTTTGTTCCATTTTGTTTTGTTAGATTTTATTATCTTTAAATTTAAAAAATTAAAAGAGTTTCAAAAACATTGAGGTACATACACTATTTTTGAGCTATATTCATTCTGATATTTATTATTTCTAACCTTCATAAATGTGCAATAACATTATTTGTCAAATGAAAACTTTTGAAAATACTTAACATACTTAACATAGGTAAGTGGCAGAGACCACCAGGCCTGTCTAATGGTAATATAGTATGGAATTTATTGTGCCTGGGTTCAGGCAGAGAGCATGACAAGAACTTCTTTGAAGAAAGAGAAATCTATCCCTTTTAAAGAAATGGAAAGAATGCTGGAGACATTAGGCAGGAAGATATCAATGAATATCTGCGATAAAAGTTTCCTGGCAACCTTGCATCTCAGTTGGCAGAGTCCCTTTAAGGGTCCATTGTAAATTTTTGGGTGTCTCCACATGTCTCCAGGACCTGCAGTCTTCCCTGTCCTCTCTTATCTACTGTCCTGTGTTTGCTGATGACAGCTTTCAGTGCTGAGCTGAATTCCCAGCAGACAGCAGAGCTTTGCTGGCAAGCGGGCTGAGGCCTGGAGAGTCAGGCCAGGTTGGAGACTTACAACTGCCAGTTATTCTTTCTTTACAGCCCACTATTATATTGATTTTTGTATCTTACATCATAGAATTTATACTTGACTTGAGTCCTTAGTAAAGTTTTATGGATTTTAGGAATTTTCCTTCCTTAAGAAAATATCTTTAAAAATATGCCAATCATTTTTTAGCCCATAACTGATTTCTTTTTTTCATATTGAAAATCTTTTTATAAGTTTATATCAAGAAGATTTCTGTGTGATAGTTGGCTTAGTTATGGATCAGCTGATTGACTGATTGATTTGGTTTGGGTTTGTTTTTGTTTTTGTTTTGAGACAGAGTCTTGCTGTATAGTCCAAGCTGGTTTTGAACTATGTCTCCCAGGCTGGCCTCAAACTCTTGGCAATTTTTCTGCCTTGGCCTCCTAGGTACTGGGTTACAGCTGTGCACCACTACACCCACCCACAAGTGGATTTATCCAAAGAACTTGCAGTGAGGGCTTCCCCAAGGATGGAAGGTATTGGCTGCAACAGCTGCTCAGTCGCTGAAATCAGAAAGATTGAGTGTCTAATCGTCTTTCTCACCTCCTGTGTTCAATATCTAAGGTTCAATATCTGGAGAGAATTTCACTGGTAAATTTAAACAAAATATTCACCCTTGTCTAGAAGAAAACCTGAACAGAGTCCAGTGGACTCCTTCAGCTTCCATAGATAGTATAAGTCACTGTCACAATATGTCACACAGATGAGATAGTTTTCCAAAATGAAGGTATGATGGTGGGAATATATTAGAAATAGATTTTTACAAAGTAAATATATATATTCTTTCTTTTTCAATAATTGTAGAATAGGACCATATTTACCTAAGCCTGCTATTTGCCAAATAAAATGAGGACACTTTGGGGATTCCCCCTTGTTGCTCCAAATGTCCTTGCAATTCTTAGGACCTAAAATATACACACAATGTTGCTAGTTTATATGCTCAATTGATTTTTCTGTTCAGAGGAATATAGCGCTGTTCCTCAGTTTACGTGAAAACAATTCTCAGGACCATCGTGCTCAGCTCCTTTTCTAAAACCAAGAAAAGCCTCTGCGTCTTTCTGTATGTGACTGTTAGGTTCCAGAAGGAGCTACCTCATCTTAAGGGAGGATTGTCTTCAATGATGCATCAGTGTAGATCCATTTCTCGCCTCACCCAAAGAGAGAAAAGTGTGGCTGTGAGAGAAGGCCAAGGCCAGCTGAAAGGCTGGGCCTCAGGAACATTCAAGGACAGCAGCTGCACTCAGAACTCTACAATGCCCCAGGAACTTGAACAGCCAGGCCAAGCTGGCAGTGAGAGCTCTTTTGCTGGTTCCTTAGAGCCAGGGAGTTCATCTCTGCAGCTGTGTGAGACAAAAGACTCATTCATATCCATCTTCTTTGCAAGGGTCCTCAGATGCCACACTTGAAAACAGCTGAACGCTTTCTTTTATCCGCACATTGTCACTGTTCACACATTTTTAACAGTTATCAATTTTTGTACTGATTTCTTTCTAATCAGAGCTGCCAGGCTGTCCAAATATTTGTGAGTACTGTGCATGGGATACACCTCAAGGTTAATGCCAACTTATCTTGCAGATTACCTCATTTCTCTCCTAAAGATCAGTAAGTTACTAGCTGTTCCACTCATCAAGAATCCTAACCAAACTCAGAAGCAGCTTTTGGAAAGGGGTGCTGGGTAGGTATTGCCTGAACACCCCTAGAGGTGAACAGGCTCTGTACCGGTCTCCACTGCAGCTAGTTTTTCTGGTTCCTCAGCACTCTTGGGGCCTGGAAAAATTACAAGAAGCAAAAGAGATGGACTTGCCCTTTCCCCAGAAATTCAGACTCAGTCTTTAAGGCCCTGAGCTTTGATTAGCAAAGCTATTCCAGTGATATTTCCACATGGACATAGTGGGAACAATTCTTAGTTCAGCTGCTCAGGACACTCTTCTCTTGGTCCTTTTTCTGTGCAAGGCCTGGAAAGGTGGCCTCAGATGCCACAGAAAGCTGATTTATGGGCAAAGTCTTTTTTCACTGGATATGGGCTTTTCTCCAACACTACCTGACTTTTCTGTTCTCTGTTATATAATTTGGCACTGAATCTGTTGCTGCTGTTACTCAGCAACTTCAAGGTCACTGTCCTGTTGCCTCATGAAGACAATGTCATAGCATCTCCCTCCCTCTCTCCTTCCTCACACTGTGCACTGTGCATCACCAGTGTCAGTTTTCCTGACTCTCCAGCTCCCCCTCCTCCTCATTCTGATTGACTCCCTAGTCATTCTTTCTTTCCTTGCCTTGTTTCTTCCTGCCATTATTATTCCACCACTTATTAAGTAGCATAAAAATATTTTAAGGATAGAAAAAGCAACCACTTATGACTCAAAATGCATAAAACTTCACTTAACATCCCACAGAAGACAGTGACAGGCCAGGAAATGTTATTGCTTTCAAAAGTATGGTCTCAGACCCTGAAATTATTCCTGATGGAGTAGGCTGGACTACAGGAAAGATTCCTTTTCCCAAGGTTACAGTTGCCCTAGAGAAGAAGCAGAATTGCTTTAAAATCTAACTCTAAACTTTGCAAACATTTTCAAGCTTTTTTCTCCCAATGCCTTTTGATCACAGTTGCTTGGGTGGAAAAATAAGAAGCAATATAGGAGACTTGCCCAGAAATCCAGACTCAGTTCTTAAGGCCCTGAACATTCTTTACTCCAATTCTTCCACATCAACATAGTGGGAACATTTCTTAGATCAGCTGCTCAAGACACTTTTCTCTTTGCCCTTTCATTTTTCTGTGATGTTTTATTCAAAATCCTTAGAGTTCTGCATAAAAATGCTGAAGTTTTATAGGTATTGCTCCTTCAAGAGCTGACAAAGGGAACTATGAAAGTGCAATATGTCAGAAACTATTTCATGTTCTCTCTGACCCTCTGGCTTGAGACTTCTTATGCTCTAGATGAAAACTGCCCTATTATCCAGTACCCAGTGTGAAGATGAAGTAGAGCAGGGCATCAGCTGACCATTGGACAGGTAGCATGAAGCAGATTGCAAACCACATAAATCTGGGAGTTACTTTTTACTACAACATGACTTAGCCTATTCCGATATACAAAAGTCAGTACCAGAATCAAGTGCTACCATAAAAGAAACATGCACACATGTACACACACACACACACACACACACACACACACACAGTACTATTAGCTTAGTCAAGAGGCAAAGGAAAAAAAATTTAGAAGTAAGGAAGATAATACTTAATATACAGTAGAGAAATACTTACTTTGGCCTAAACCAATTTGCAAGGCACATAATAAACCTTTTGAGCATCTTGATTTAGAAGTTGTTGGGATATTGGTTGTTAGTAGTGTGCCTTTATTACTATTAGCTGTATTTAATAAATAACATACGGGACTGAAAACTAATTAACCAGTTTCAAGATATTTGTACTTGTACCTTTTGAAAATACAACTTCCTCTCAATTCAGAAAAAGAGTTAAGAGGCAAAACGTACTAAAACTTTTTATTGCAGAACCAAAGTCAAAGTAATGAGTTCACCATGCAACTACTTGACCAAATTTATGGATTAAGAAAGTGCCCAGTGAATTTTTTTCTTTCTTTCTTTCTTTCTTTCTTTCTTTCTTTCTTTCTTTCTTTCTTCCTTTCTTTCCATTTATTATTGTACTGGAGGTTAAACCCAGGGGCACTCTATTCTTGAGCCAACAAACCACACCTTTACTGAGACAAAGTATTGCTAAATTGCCCAGCCTTGATGTTGTGATCCTCCTGCCTCAGTCTACTGGGTAACTGGGATTATAGCTATGCCCTATCATGCCTGGCTCAGCAAACACTTTGGATTAAGCAAAAATAGCTCAGGAAAATAAAATAAAGTATTTTTCACGGAGCATTGTAGGCTCAAAATATCCAAAATCTGGAGAAAGAGTTGAAAAGAGAGAAAAATATCTCCAAATGAACTGGGGAGAGAGGTGGTACACTTAGCATGTCAAGTTAATTATAATTAAATAAACAAGACATTAAAAATTTCTTGAGAGTTTAATACAAGTCAACTTGAGTTAAAAAAGAATCTATTAAGAATTTAAAGTGTTGCTTTGGGACATTAATCTTTTTGCCAATAGATGGACAGTGAAAGTTGCCTGAGCAACTTTCTGACTTGTCTAGGGAGGAACATATTCTATAATGTCCTTATCACATGTAGTCAAGCAGAATAATGAACAACAGTGAGCAGTAAAACTTTTTTTTTTCAATACTGGCATTGAACCCTGGACCTTTCTACTGAGCTATATACCCAGATCATTTTTATTTTATTTTATTTTATTTTGTTTTATTTTATTTTATTTTTTGAGACAATGTCTTACTAAGTTGCCAAGGCTGGGCTCAAACTTTCATTACTCCTGGCTCAGCCTCCCAGAGTGCTAGGATTACAGGTGTGTGTCACCTGGCCCAGTGTGGAACTGCTCTGAGGGTATAAAACTACAAATTAATCAAATAGCACTCCCCTATAATCTCCTCAACAGATGAATCCACTGATGAATATAGCACCCTCATTATCCAGTCACCTTCCAAAAGAGCCTTCTCTCAATACATGAAATTTTTCTATGATTTAGATTGAAATCACAGCATCTTTTCTTTGTAATACTTTCCTACCTACTTGGCATCAGGTCTTCTTATGAAACTTGCCTTGGCCAATGCAATGTGAGGGGAAGTCACATTCACTTTTAGAGCCAGTTCATGGCTTGCCAAACTTTTATTTTCTTTTCATAAGGCAGCCTGCCATTAACCTTGTTGTAGGAACCACAGAGACAACTCTCCTTGACTCTCCTTGAAAAGGAAGCAACTGTCTCCATTTTGGATAAACTTGGTCCTATCTCCATGTATTGATACATACAGAGCTGGCTAGGTTATTTATTTGTCCCTTCAATTGGCTTTAAGCAATGTAAATTGGGCTGGCTGAGGAGCTTATGTATAATTTCTAAGGCAAAGCAACAGGTCAGTGTTACCCCTCCCAGTGACTCCCAAAATACATGGTTGAGTTTGGTGTCATAGAGAGCCATGTTCCACGCATTGGCTGGGATCCAATCTTGAGAAAGAGGCTACAACTTCCCAGGGCAAAAAGGATTTTACATCAGAACTGAAGCACTGACCCCAAATTATTAGGTACTACCTCAGCTATGGTATGCAGATTGCTTTCTCTCTGTGTTTCTTGCCCTCTGCACATCACAGAGGTGATCTCAGACCTTCTACCTAGCCCAGCTCACAGGTAGCTATTTCCTGCAACTCGAACTGTCACTCATTTCCAAGCCACTCTCCTCATGGAGAATTAATAAAACCCAGGTTGGGTTTTTGGCGAGGCTTTTGTTCCAATGAACCACCATCTTGGCTAGACTTAGGAGCCTTTGGCTCCCCACAACTGTATAGATGTCTCAGTGTCTTTCGTTTGCCCGTGGGATGCACTGGAAGTGGTAAATTGGAATTAACACACTAAAATTCCAATAACTTCTCCTTGGGATTACAAATATAGACCTTCCTGGACTGCAAGGAGGATGGGAAAGGGTTCTGTAAACTTGTTTTCAAAGAGAGAATGACACAGAACATGGTTGGAGCCAAACTAAATGAGCATCAGTGTGATCAAGACACATGCATGAGTTTTTCAGTTCATGTGCACCTCTTGGCTGATACACCTAAACCTGGCCTTCTGGCTTTTCTCCTTATTCTTTTGGAACTCTATTTGGACACACATCGGGACCTCACATTCACTCTCAAGGCAGGAAACTGCTGCCATGTTCTTGACCACAGGTGCAAATCAAGATCCCATTAGTGCAAAGGTTTAAAAACAGACATCCAGCTTTTAAGGGCTTTTATAAAAGTAAATGCAAATAAATTAAGAAAGAAGAACTTTAAAATGGAGTTTGTCTAAAGTAGCAAATGGTGTGGAACATGCCACATCGCCCTTGTAGGCCAACTGCAATTTGTCTGGATACAGTGTGTCATCCCCATTCACTTGATACCACATTTTCCTCACTGCCCCTGAAATTTCTTCATGAAGTGATAGAGGCAGAATTATTTTAAGTTTAGGTGCGGTGTCACCATATATCTGGTGCCAATTTCTGAACTAGTGGAATAAGGCAACTATCTGTTATAAACAAATAAACTACAGTTACAGCTGTCTTAGACCAGTAGGGTTTTGTCTTCCTGTAACTCTGTCCAATGCAAGCAGTTCAGCATAGACACACATAGCATCAAAATGAAAGAGTTTTGCCCTAAAATAAATTATAGGACATTATGGCAGTAGTTCACATGGTGGAAGGCCAAATCAGGGATGCTTACCCTGACAGCCACTTCCTCCTTTCCTGATTACAACTTCCTCCTTCCTTTCCTGTGTGCATAAAGAAAATTCCAATCAGCTCCTTGTGCATTATCAATGCCCGCCCCAAGCACCACATCCAGTCACAGGTCACAAATATCCCACACCCCACTATATGGTCAGAGGAGAAAGACAAACCATTGCTGGTTGTGGGCTCCTCTCCATATCCTTTAAATAAAAAAGCTAATTTTGCTTTTTCTTATATTATGCTTCTCTATTGCACCAGAAAACTCTTAACACAAAAGATGGTGGGAAATAACAGTGCCGAGGCCAGGAAGAAAAAAGTGGACTCCTTCACCTTAGACTGCCTTTCCACAGTAGATAAGTACTTACAGTGCTGCCTTCAAGTTACCTAACAACTATGTCCCTCACTTTCCTCATCTTCACATGGCATGCTGGGAGAATTAATCAGTGAGTTAATATGTATGAGCACTTTTAACAGGACCTTCACAATATTCAGATTTCTTTCCTTTCTATCAGAGATGCAGAAGTACTATCATTGTACACATTTCAGCACACATCAGTGCAAGTCGAACTGTGGCTGAAATTTGTAAAGGTTGAATTTGTAAAGAATGTAAAAGGAGGGCTGGGGATTTTGCTCAGTGGCTTAAGCGCTTGCCTGGCAAGTGTGAAGTTGAGAGTTCCATCCCCAGTACAAATAATAATAATAATAATAATAATAATAATGTAAAAGGTTAAATGTGTATATTCTGATTGTTAATTGGCAATTCCAAATCACTCTCCACTGAGGGCTGTAACAATTTACTCATTCATTCATCAATAATTTATTTTATTTCTTATTTTTCTACAGTTTATCAACAATGTGTTATATAATTTGTATTTCTGAAGTCTGACTGGTACAAATAACTTTCCATTTTTTTTTACTATACATTAAGTTGATCATTATTTTGAGCTGTCCAATTTTTAGTCTTTGTCTAAATGTGGTTTTATTTCATTCTCACTCTTAAATCTATTTAGTTGCCCATAGAATTCTAGATTGAAGTGTTTTGCCTGAGTACTTTGAGGATAAGATTCTATTTTTATGGTTTCTATTATTTCTGGTGATAAAAATCATAAATACAATTGATGATATGAGTTAAAGGAAGTAAGAACCACATGCACCTTAGGAATTCTTAAATGGTAGATACTATCATTTTGTATTTTTAAAATTTTTTTTTATGATTTTGAAGGCAGCAAAACACAACAGAACAAGACAAAACAAAGCCAGCTGAGACAGTGCAGTGAAATTGGTACAGAATGTCATAACAAGCCACTGGGACAACAGCAACGGGCACCACAGCACATCTCCTTATCTTCACAATAGTTGTTCTTTCAATCAGGTATAGCAAAATCAAACCAAATACAGAATATTATAGAACTTATCAAAACAGAATATTGAATACAGCAATACAATTAATCAGAACAAAGCAAAACAGTGATAACAATATTTGCCTTCAAAGAGATGGGAGAAGGAAATCCACCCCCCCACCATTTGCTATATTGCATATGGTCAACCTCCCAAGAGATGCTCAGACCTCTGGCTTCCATTTGCTAATGGGGTGGGGGGGGTAGCAATGGGATGTTTGATTCTCAGCCCACACTCTGGTAGGGTCACGGCTGCTTACCAGGTAGGTGAGTGGGTTGCTTTGTTTCCCAACACCCTAGATTCCAACATGGCATGGATCTCAGGAGACATTGGCTGGTTCACCCCCTGGGGTGGCTGCCCCTTGCCCAAGCCATGGCTGCTTACCAGGGAGGCAAGCAGGTTACTTGGTTTCCCAGTCCCCTAAGTTCCAACATGATGCAGATCTCGGGAGATGCTGGCTGGTTCTCCACCTGGGGCTGCCGCCACTTGCCCAAGCCATAGCTGCCCACCAGGGAGGCAAGTGAGCCGCCTTGCCTCCCAGCACCCTAAGTTCTAACATGGCACAGATCTCAGGAGACGCTGGCTGGTTCTCCCCCTGGGGTGGCCGCTGCTTGACGAAGCCATGGCTGTTTACATTAATTCTCAATGTAATAGTGTAGGGATTTTAGGGAGATGCGGCCTTTGAGAGATAGTTAGGTCCTATGGGTAGAGCCCACATGAATGGGATTAATATTCCTAGTAGGAGAAATAGGAGAACATGTTTATCTCCCCTCCACCATCCATCAGAAGAGAATGTATGAAGACACCATTCTAATCAGAAAGTGAGCCCTAAACAGATGCCAGATCTGCTGGTACCTTGATCTTGACTTTCCCAGTCTCCAGAATTGTGGGACATAAATTTCTCTTAGTTAAGATAATCCAGCCTCTGCTAATTTGTCTTCGCATCAAGAACTGACTAAGCCAAACTGTCTAAATCCTTTTGGGCTTATTGGTTCCTTTTTTAATAACTATGTGAAAATATGGTGAGCTAGCTTTGTAACTTCCACAATGCAGCTGCTTTGGGGCTGATTACCTCCAAGACAGCTTGCTTTCTACCTGGGAAATCCAAAAGGAAAGACTGGAAAATTGATAGAATTTAGCAAAGCATCTAAGTATAGTATTGTAACACATAATACCAATAGCATTTCTACATAGACAAACAGAAAATATAATGAGAAAATCTTTGATTGCATTCATACTCAATAAGTTGGTAAACAAGAAAAAACATTTTAAAAGCATTTCCATGAAAAATATGTGTGGTATCGCAAACAAAACCATAAAGGTTTACATAAGTGTGCACAAAAAATTTTACTTCTTTAAAGTATCTACTTTCTTAAATATAAATCACGAGTCTATACAATATCTATTACCATCTATCTTGATGTCAATCTGTATATTTAATCCATTTATAAAATTTTCTACTGTACCTGAAAATGTTCACAGATTTCAGTTGAAAGCAAAAATGATTTCAAGACTGTCAAAAATCAGTTGTCCTACTGTGTATCCAAACAAAGATACAGAAAAATGATAACTGCATGTGCCTAGTCCCAACTGATAAAGAATTAATTTAGGCTGTTCACACATTAGTGTACTTCATTAAATCATGTAACAAACTGAAGTCACTTGTATATACACAGTAGGGTTTTCAGAGCACAAATATCCAACACATATATTAACCCTCATTAGTAAAAAATGTGAAACAAAGTATATGTACAATTTCAAATATCCAGGTAGAAAGGTGTTATGGTTTGTATCTAGATGTTCTCCCCAAAGCCTCATGCACTATAGGTGATGCTTTCTGGAGATGGCTACATGTAAAGTGTGTGAATATGGATTAAGAGTATGTGATATCTGGATTAGTTCCTTTGTTGGATTAAAATCTGGATGTGATGGAATAGATTTACTGAAGAGGGAAGGCTCATCTTGGATGTGGTAGCACCAATCAATAGTCTTATAGCCTAAATAAAATTAAAAGGGACAGAAAGAAGGAGACTTCTTCTGCTTCCCGACCCTGCCGTGGACTGTTTCTCCTCTGCCATGCTGCTCTGCCCTTGACCCACTTAGCTAAGGACTGAAACTGCTGCCAACTCTAAGCTGAAATAAATCTCCCCTCCTTTAACTTGTGGGTGTCCTGTATTTTGTCCCAGCAATGAGAAAAGTAATTAAGACAAAAGGTGATATTTAACTAAGCAATGTCATTCTATAGGACCCAGAACAAATCAGAGAAGTAGTACAAAGGCATAACCATCTGAAATATGAATATATTAAATGATAACTGTTAATAGAAAGTGATGATGACTGTGAAAACAGCCTTTGTCCGTGCTGTTGAACTGCCTCAAAAGCAGCATATTTGGACACAGTATGCCTGGCAATCCTTAGGGTAGAGCAGGTGCACAGTCAACTGTATCTCCCTAGAGAAAACAGTGTAATAGCACCTGTTTCAATGAACCAGGTATGAAGGTTCTCCCACAATGTGCTTACAGATACTCTTGACAAAATAGTTCTTGGTGTATAGAGTGTTGGACAACACGTCCACGCATTGCTATGTTAAAAAATACAGGAAATATTGCTGCCCAGTGTTATCCAATGGAGCGGATTGACTGTAAAATCACGGTGTTGTGTCCTTATCCATCTTGTTCACTGGATCTGGAACTGTGACTTCTGGCTCTTCCTCAAAGTCAAAACGACTACAAAAGGTAAGTGCTTTGAATCCACTCGGGACATCCAGGCAGCCACAACAGCTCAACTAACTACACTCATGAAAAAGGAACTTCCAGAGCTGTTTCAGAAAATAGCAACAATGCGGTGTTCTCCAAGTGAGAGGGAGGATTTTGAAGTGGATTCGTGGCAATGTGTTTTTTTAGCTGTAAATTTTCAAAATTTAAACACACTGGGGTTTTTTTTTTACCACACTTTCAGAAAATCCCAAGTTTACCTCTCATTTTCTATTTTCTCGTGTGAATTAAAGGGCGCTGTGCAGCCAGGTTGGCACCTAAGTCAAGGCTCCCTCCTCCCACGTTGGGCTGCAGTTCCCCATGGGCCGCGTGCACCGCCTGCTCCGCAAGGGCAACTACGCCGAGCGCGTGGGCGCCGGCGCCCCGGTCTATCTGGCGGCTGTACTGGAGTATCTAACGGCTGAGATCTTGGAGCTGGCGGGCAACGCGGCTCGCGACAACAAGAAGACGCGCATCATCCCGCGCCACCTGCAGCTGGCCATCCGCAACGACGAGGAGCTCAACAAGCTGCTGGGCAAGGTGACGATCGCGCAGGGCGGCGTGCTGCCCAACATCCAGGCCGTGCTGCTGCCCAAGAAGACGGACAACCGCCACCACAAGGCCAACAGTAAGCAGCACCCCAGATGATGGAATCCAAATCCCAGCAGGTGACCTGCTGTGGGGAAAAAACAAAGCAACAACAACTACAAAAGAATAAAACCAAAAGACTCTGTCACCCCACCACCACCACCCTGGAGATTCAACTCTGTGGAGCTCTGTCACTGAACTACACCCCAGCCTTTTTTATTTGCATTTTGAATCAGACTTGCATTGTATTGCCCAAGTTGGCCTGGAATTTGCAATCTCCTGCCTCAGCTTCCTGAGTGGCTGGGCTTTATAGCTGAACATCATGGTTTCGTCTCCAGAGACTAGAGCCACAATTTTAGAGAAAACTCTGGACAGATCCTGCACCACAGTATTACAGTAAAGTCTGTCCATTTCTCTCAGAATTACATTGACAGTCTCCTGTTCACTTTGTCTATTTTTAGCAATATTATGTATCTGATTTCCTTAAAGCTTAATTTAGTACTGGAGTGCTATCCAGCAATTTTGCTTGGATGGGCTGTTGTATCTGCAGTCAGATAACAGTGAATCTCTCACTGCGCTTCAAAGGTTTGTATTTGGCTTGATGAGATTCTGCTTCGTACTTTAATGTAAAAAGGTATGTATGCGCCACCTGGTTTAAGATTCACTCTGTGGTCTCAGTTATTTTCAGAAACTGCTCATCCAGGATAGTCAGCCAAGATCATATAAGGAAGGGTCACTGATTCCCACTAGTTGGCCACATGTCAGCTATGCCAGTCTCTGCTGAGTCAGTGTCATGAATTTGGCAAGGGCTATACCTTTAAATATTGTGAAAAATATTCTAGCTTCACTTCTAAATGAACCTGGAACCTAACCTTTGGTTTAGATGGATTTTCTCTCTTCTGCCACCTTTAAAGATAACAGACTCTTTTCTTTGAGACGTTGTCATATCTCCCAGAGAATATTTGGTGCAATGTGATGGTTTGTCCTTTCAAAAAGGACAAACTAGGAAATGATTAACCAATCACCTGATCACTGCCACCCTATGAGATTAATGGGCAAACAAATGTATCTCCCATTTCAAGACCCCGGTAGTGGTTCCATAACTGAACCCATGTCAGATGTCAGTCTGAAACCTTCCCTTATTAAACCTAATGATAGAGTGTCCTAAGCTTCCTTGGCAGTTCCCATCATCTCACTGTGGGAATCTGGAGTCAATTCCCAGACTGGATGATGGAGCAGGTTTGACCAGAGTGCAGAGGGAACCTGTGACTCTGGAGTTCAAAGGAGAAATGGCTTTGTCTGCCCATTAATCCCATAGGGTAATTGAAGTGATCACATGATTAGGTAATCATTTCCTAGTTTTTTCTTTTAAAGGCCAAAAAAAAGTATTAAATCTATAAACAGGTGGACAACTAGAAGAAATAGAATAATATAAAAGTGTGAACAGTAGAGATAATTCTAACCTTTCAGTAGTGTTACCTACAGTAAGAAATAAACATTTTGCAATGGGCTCCAATACTAATTTATAGGTCTATTACTTAGTACATGTTTTTCAGAATCCAAAGTATCACTTATCAAGCGGGATAGGCTCTGACCTATTCCATTCTATTTTAGCTTAGTCCATATTGTTGTTTTTTTAAAGCCACACTTGTTTCAAGGCATCAGATTTGCTTTACAAAACAGGAATAACCTATAGTTTGAAAAACAGTGGGATGTTGGGGATCAGCCAATTAGAGTACTGGAACTACATCTCAAAAACCACAGCGACTAGTTCAAATGGTTAAAAGTATTTGACCTCAGCCAGTAAGATTTTTTTTCCTGGGATTTTCAGACTTGCAGCTTAAATTTAGCCACTTTTTCTCATCATTTTTGCAAAACGAGACTCAAGAACTGACTAGCAAACATGTCTATGACATCCTGAAGAAGACAGAGAAGAGATGGAAAGAACAAGAAGAGAACTGAAACGAGGATTTGAAGAATTTTGATTTGTTTTGAGAGAAGATATTTAACTCCACTCTCTGTCATCTCCAGAACTGTGCTTGCTGGTATCATCTGCAAACTACCCAGTCTTCCATCTTTCCTTTTTGCAGCGTCTGGCACAGCTCTTGAAACTCCAGAGGGAGGACAGTGAATAATGAAGAAGACAGGAGTTAGTAGGCAAAAAGCTGAGGTCAGGTTGGGGCCCCTTCTGATGGGAGAAAGGAACTGCCCAGCACCCGTAGTGCGTTTATTTATACAATCATCATATGAATAAGTTCACAGAGAGTTAAAGGGGAGGGTAGAATCTGGAACAGGAAGAATATCCTATCTTCAGCAGAACAGCGTGCTTTGGTCGTTTCATGGAGACAAGAGAAGAAGTGTCAATACTGTCAGGCAAAGGTCAAGTCACTATGTGTGTCAGCTTCCTGAACTCCACACACTTTTTATGGAGCCCCGTTAAACTCATGAGAAACAGTGGTCTTGTCCTAGATATCTGAGGTACAGACATCTTTGCCCCAACACCTTTTATCCTTTCTTTTTCTTCCAAAGCCATTTCAGGTGGACACCTCTCACTGGTAAGCACAGATCTGGCAGTTGAGCGAAATCAAAGCTTATCCCTGCAGAGCTGAGGCCAATATATGATGTTTGGTCCAATCCTCTTTTGGAGCAACACCAGTGGCAAACTGTCTGGTTTCTTATCTTGATTCAGCACCATGAGAAAACCAAGAATCTTTCTGGCCAAGCCCAGTGCCAAAGGGAATTAAATAACAATATTTAGTATAAATATTGGGACCCAAAAGAAATCAAGTCAAGCCTGAACAAACTTCTCATCTACAAAAAAAGTAGCAGAGGGGAAAGAAACAAAATGAGTAGAAAAAAGAGGGTGAGAGAAATTACCCTTTGCATTTTTCTCTGAGTTAAGATTTGAAAAATACAGTAGCTACACTTTTTTTGACTTGCTCAATGCAAAATAATAAAGATGTTCCAAACAGGAACAAGAACCTCCAGATTAAAAATGTTAACGTATCAGACTACCAAGCCAGCAGGACATTCCAACTCCATCCTTCTCACCCAAGAGAGACATTGGGAATCAGGAGACTCTAATCTTTACTGAAGTAGGAGTTCACATTTAAGCTATGGAAACATATGCTTCCATTCAACAATTTACTGCCATCAACAAAAATCAATAGACAAGTACAACTCAAGATCCTCAAAGACAGAGCACCAAAGTTAATAAGAAAATTACTCCCATAAGTACAAATATGAGCAGATACTTCAGTAAATGAATAACATTAAAATACTTGCTGATGCATATAAGAAAAGAATCAGATGTGAAAAATAAAGTATTCCTAGAAATGACAAATATTATGGTGTTAGGAAGAAAGATAGGAAGGAAAGAAGGCTGGCTATGTAAAGATGTTAAAAGATAATTGACACAGCTCGAGGTAGTGCAAAAATACAAAGAGAAGGAAAATAGGGAAAATTTAAGAAAAATTATAGTTGGAAATTTGGTTTTAATTTTTACTAACAGATATCATGGTCTGGGAACAGGAGAATGGGTGGTTAAATTCTTGTCCCTATAGCTTACAACCATGTTACTTAACTGCTCTATTAAATGGGTATAATAATAATACCTACTCTAGGTGTTTGTAAGAAGAAATAGAAATGCCACATGGAATGTGCTCATATGAATAAGTGCCCAGTACATGTTCACTGTTAAATAAGCCCCACCAAAAAACATTACTATAAAGGGAGTTTGGGGCAAAGTAAGAGGACAATCAGAAAGGAAGATAGAGACACAATATTTATGTGAACATATATTTAACTTACTGGTCATTCTCCTATGAGCAGTACCCAGAACATGACCAGATGGCATCAGATTGATGACCCAATTGATCCTATTTGTCATAGACAGTGAGGCAAAAGAGGAGTTTGACTTGAATTTAAAAGATAAAGGGTTTGTCAGGACCACCATGAAGACTAAGGTCCAGAGCAGGCATGACATCATATGGGTTCACAGCCTGGGTTCACAGTTCAGAATGTATATGAAAAACCAGCTGAGTCCCAGGGATTGACCACTGCCTTACAGTCAAGTCTTCTGTGTCAGAGTTTAGACTCAGTGCATTGCTGGACAGCAGCCCCTGTATCTCTGCTGTACAATGTGAAATTGGGGTACAGTGTGTACATGAATATACCTCCTCTACCAGAGGCTATCTTGACCTTCTAGATTGAAAAGGATACACTCCTGGGACCACAGCAGGACTCTGTGCCAGAATCTGAGCCACTCTCTTACTGCGTGGTCATGTAGCTAATTAGTAATGTTGGTTGTCTATAGTAGTATGGAAACCACTCTTAGGTTGCCTGTTAAAGGAGGAAATGCATAATCTATCCTCTCCAAAGATTTTCATACTGAAACATAGCAATTTAAAGATTGTGGTGGATTATCTAATGGTCAACTTGTAACCCCCAGCTGAACTGAAACCAGTATGGTCCTGGGTATGGAAGGCCTACCTGAAGATTGTTGTCAATATCATAAAAGCAGAACTAAAGAGGAAAATGGTGTGCTATTGATTTTCCTAAAGAAGATTGTTGCTCTGGTTTTCCTGATATGAACACAGCCATTCTCATCTTTGGAGGAACTCAGGGCCTTGCTGTTGCTGAGGATGGCTGCAGTTCTTTACAGTGGAGCCATGGTCCTTAATATGAGCATAAGTTCATGACTACAGAGTAGATCCCTTAGCCTACTGGGACAGAACCTTCATCCTGCTGGTGCAGACTTTCTAGCTTCTACCACTGACCTTTGGGCCTTCCCAGCACAGATCCTTGAAACAGACATGAGACATTGTCGTGGGCCCTAGGCCTCCAGTTGGACTTGTGGGGGATGTTGCCATGGTCTCTAGGTCTTCAACTGGACTTATGCAGGACATTGCCATGGGATCCAGGCCCTCAGTTAAATTCTTTGGGTCTCTAGTGTATAGACAGATCTCCCACATTCTTTTGCATTTGACTCTCTGGGTGAATATTATAAAATAATCCTATAAATCATGTGTTCTGTATTAAATTGTTTCCCTTGTAAACCCTGACTACAATAGAGATCAGTGTAAGATATATCATGGTACAGGTACAAACTCCCTATGATGAATGCAATCCTTATGTATACATAAAATGTATCAATAAACCTAATTTTAAAAAGATCAGTGTCTTTCAAAAAGAAAACAGAATTGTTTTAAAAAGGTGAGATTCACTGTTATGGATTGAAAACTTAATGAAAGTTGGGTTGTATCAGCATGGTGCTGGGTGAGGATGTTTCACCTGAGGAAGGTTGCCAGCATAAATAGAGATGAGAGAAGGAGAAGCTGTCACATTAGTGCTATGCATCATGTTAGTGCGTTAAGGTGTTAGTGCGTCGAGGCGTCAGTGCATTGAGGTGTTGTGGGTTCTCCTACGAGTTGCTGTTTGAGCCATTGGTTCTCCTGAGGGAGCTCTGGTCTTCATAGCGAGCTTTGCTTCCTGGCTCTGAAGGGGAAGACATATGCTGCTTGGTCTCCAGGATGAACTCCTCACACTGGCTTCCTGGCATATACTCAGCTGTGCTTGTCATGGGAGGAGCTCGGGGCCTCCATGTCACTGTAGATGGCTAGATGCTTTTCAGGACAGCCCTGGCCTTTGTTGTGAGTGTGATTTCTTGGCTCCAGTGTAGAACCCTCAAGCTATCAGTACAGCTCCTTCACTCTGCTGGCATAGACTTTCTGGCTTCTACCACTGACCTTTGGGCCTTCCCAGCATGGATCCATAAAAGAGACTGGGCTGAGTCCTCTTTATGGGCTCTAGACCTCCAGTTGGACTCATGAGAGGCATTGTTGTGAGTTCTGGATCTTTATATGGACTCATGTGGGACATTGCTGTGGGATTCAGGCCCTTGGCTAAATATTCTATGTCTTTAGTGATGTGGATAGATTTCCTGCATTTTTTTGTGTCAACAATGGGTGACAATCATAAAAATATTATAAACTCCAAGTCTTTATTCTAATTGTTCTCTGTACAACCCCTGACTACAACACTCACCATCTATGCTAAGAAAACCTTTCAGTATATATTTAAGTATTTAAAAACTAACCAAAGATGAAACAAACCTAGATTATATTTTCTCAACTGAAACATCTTCAGCTTTTCTACCAAGTCAAGCCAAGTAGAGTATAAGTTCAGAGGAAATGACTAAAAGGAGTATTTAAAAATAAAGTTAAAAATTAAATTGCATAACTCATGTGTTCTCATATGAATAATTCAAGGTTGGAAATATTCTAATTCTGATGTTGATTATTTATCCCAGGGTCCAGAGTCCTTCAAAAGTGATTCAGTGAAAACTGGACTTGGTGGCAAATTGCCTGTAATCTCAGCACCCTGGGAGGCTGAAACAAGGTCACAACTTAGTGAGACTCTGACTTTAAACACAAACAAAAATTTAAAAGGGCTGGGAGTGGTGCTTAGTGAGAAAGTCTTGAGTTCAAACTGCAATAATATCAAATTGAGAGAGAAGGAGAGAAAGAGAGAGAGAGAGAGGATTCAAGGAAAATCTATTATACAAGAAATGAAACTACCTGTCCCCTGCCCCTGCCAATTAACTTTTCCATGCTTAAATTCTCAAAGTGCACATGATATGAATCTGTTTTTCTTTTCTTTTCTCATATAAGGAATATAATAAAGCTAACTCAAAAGAACTGTGATTATTGCATGTAAGTACTCAGCAGAGGTCTCATTCTCTAAGACTCAGCCTAATTCTTCTGAATTATTGATCTTGGTGATAGATACTAGCAAACTCCTTGTCCTCAGCCAGAGCATAAGCAGGTAGTTTATTCTCTCACAATAGTTGCAATAGGTTAACTACCTCAAAATCAAAAGGCAAACTCCTTGGGACCACAAGGATTTAAAGTAAGAGAGGGTCAGGATTATAAGCCTGGGCCTTTAGAAAGCTTGAAATTAACTTTAAAAATAAGTGTATAAGACCAGGGACCAGCTCAGCTGCACAACCGCCTGCCTGGCAAGCACAGGATCCTGAGTTCGATCCCTGCTACCAGAGAGAGAGACAGAGAGAGAGAGACAGAGAGAGAGAGAGAGAGAGAGAGAGAGAGAGAGAATAATAAATGACAACTACAAACCTCAATTCTAAAGGCATTACCTCACCTGGAAGACTAAAACAAGCTGACCTGTCAACCAGTGTCAACACCAGTGAGACATATATGGCAAAGTGCTGAATTTCTGTGAGCCCTATGTTTTTATTTTTATTTTTTAAAATTTTATTTAAAGAGTAAAAAAGCAAAGCAGAAAAAGGGTAGAAATAATACAGAATTTCAAAAAAAATAAACAGTAAGAAATCACTAGTTGATAAATTACATATTGTTCTCTTAGAAATAGTTGTTCAAATTACAGAATTAAAGCATACAAAGTGGACAATCAAACAGACTGCAAGCAGTTCTGTTCAATGATCCAACAAAAACCTAGTAATATGGTTATCAATCCTACACACTTACACATACATGCAGTTATCCTTAAAGCACTTCCTCTTCCTCCCTTTTTTAACAATAGAAATTACACATTTTGGGTTTTATCACTCCTACATATCTTATTAATTTTTACACTAGAGACACAATGTAATATTTATAAACATGATTCTTATTTATTTCATTAATGAGGATAGTCTCAAGTTGTCTCCACTTACTATGAAGGCCTCAAGATCATCCTTTTTATAGCTAAGTAATATTCCATTGTAGAAAAATACCACATCTTTTTCATCCACTCTGCAGTGGTTTTATTTTATTCAGCTTAGTTAGGAAAGAAGAAAAGAATCTTAGGAAAGGAAAAGCAACAGAGGGAATGAAATTCATCTGCATAATTCATATATTTTAAGGCAGAAAAACAAGATGTCAAAGAAGGCAGAAACAACACTCACGGGGGAAATACACAAAAATATTAAACCTCTATATTTAGTTGTAATTTATCTCTTTTGTTAATCTTTCTAAAACTGAAACAAGACATTAAAGACAGCACATGCGCAACAGCACAACCCCCTGTAGGTGTGCGATCCAGAGGGCGCCTCTGCTGTTCCAAGAGCCCCCCACAGGAGAGCAGCTGAGAGGCCCCAGCCCCAGAAAAGCAGGCAGTGCTACAGAGGCAGGAAGGACTCCATGGCAGAAGGCACACATGTCTACTAAATTTCTTAAGAGTCCATTTGGCAAGAAGCCCTTTGAACATCAGCCTCCAGTTTGATGCCTTTTATTAATGATTACCCAAGCCTGGGAGCAGCCAAACAATCTTCCATTATCTGTTGGCAGGCAGGTGAAGGGAACGGACTGGAAGAAACACAGAATCTTACTGGAAGTCTTTCCTCAGACACTGAATTGGTGAGTCCTTTATCTCAATGTTGATATGAAAGATTTGCAAGGGTCCTTTCCATGCAACAGCTGACAACCTCTTTGAAGTCCAAATTTGTTAGATTGATAAAAATGATTAAAATGTGAGTGAGACTGTAAAAGCTCGAATCAACAAGGGTGATGAAAGAGAATGTGCAGCTGGAAGCTGGGCATTTGTACCTATTCTCCCTGAATATTGACACCAACTAGTTAGTGGAGACAGTGCCAGCTGGGGAAAGAATTTCTAAAATGTAGGCACTGTAGGAGTGTTTAAAAGGATAATTTTGGGGATCAAACTGGCTTGTGAACAAATATTAGTTCATTTATTTCCCAACTGGATGACCTGAAGGAAGAATGCAGCACTATCTTTTTCTGGGGTTGAGGTAGGCTTTCTGGCATGGTAGCTTAGCATGGGCTGTAACTGTTCTGATATTCCATCACCAGAGGCTGAAGGACAACGGTGTGGAAACACCCAGGTTAGAAAGACTCATCCACAGCTCTGTCTCTTGGGTGGAGATTCGCCACCCAACTAGAAGGCTGTACTTGTTTTTTCTTGGACAGACCGACAGCAACCTGTTTACTACCATAGCTCTAAATCCACATCCAGATTTATTAGAGGCAGGGCTTTGCCACAAGACAGGGCAAGGGTAGCTCTGGTCCAAGACAGCTTCTGGAAGAATACTGGAATCAAAGAACCACTGAGATGAGGTAAAATTTAGGCATAGAAAAATGACTGGGGATAGGAGAGGAAATGGAGAGGTAAGGCAATACAATAGTGGCCAGGGCCACCAGGTGATAGGCTAAGGGCAGAGGGAAGAAAACAGTACTCAGGGAGAGACCACATGCTGGAACATAGAAAGTTCAACTTCTGCCAACCCCCACTTTTACCCACTCCGGCTCACTGCAGGACTGGGGATAAAATCCAGGACATGCTACATAAACAGTCTATTACATCCCCTGCCAAAACCTACAACTTTTTTATTGCACTTGTAACCTCATAGTTATGTTAAAAAGAATGCCATTGCTAGATTCCTGAGTTTCAAGTCTGGGCAATGTTTTTAGCTTAGTGTGACAGTAGGTGTCCTTCACAGAGAGAGGGTGGACCAGAGCTGCTGGCAGGAAAAGATGGTGCTTGAGATGTCTGTGTTGACTGTCACAGAAGGCCTTGGACAGCTTCGAAGATTATCTTTTCAAAGCAAGAGACAAATGAGAAGTTCAGCAGGCAGTCAGGGCTCATCTGTGGAGAGGGGTGGTCACACTGGTGAACAGAAGCACTGGTGATGGAGTGGCAGGCTGGTGAGAGGCATATCATCTTAGTAAGATCACCTGTGCCTAGAAAGGAAGATCAGCTCATACCAAGGGGAGCCAATAGGAGGTAAAGTCTAAATAATGATTCAGAACTGTCATTCATGCAGATCATTTATCACCACATTACTATATTCTTACACAGATAGGAATAAGTCCAAGAAGTCAGTTATACAATAGATGTAGCCTAAATGTAGCCTTTGCCAATGTTTTTGCCAGTAAAAAATATCCACCATAGACAATTTCAAGCTATCAGCATAACATCAATGTATTTCAAGCTGAGGAGAGGTACACCATGGAACCTTTTTTGTTTGTTTTTGTTTGTTTGCTTTAGGGTACTGGAGATTGAATTCAGAGCTTTCATACTGAGGCTTTTTAAAACTTTGAGACACAGTCTTATTAAGTTGTCCAGGCTGGATTTGAAATAATTATCTTTCTGCCTCAGCCTCCCAGATAACATACCTGGGACTACAGGTATGCATTACCATGCCCAGCTATAGCATACTTTTATTTGATATTCCCACTATATAGACTTGAGAGAGAAAGAATGACAAGAGCAGAACTTACAGTAAAATGCAGTAAGAAAAATAATTGTGAAATTGTTTTCAATATTTTAAAAATAAAACTTATTGAATTCTAAATTCATATAATATAGTTGATAATGGCTGTTTTCAAAAACTATTTTGCAAAATTCCTAATAATTTATTAATTATTTTATTTTTCTTTAAATTTTATTTTTATAGAGGGTAAAATTAAACATAACAAAACAGACAAAACAGATCATAAGATAACAATGTAAGAGATACAGATTTCAAAGCAAGACAACTGGAGAGCTTCACTGTCTATCATATTGTCTCTTGTTTTCTGCCAAATAGTTGTCCATATCTTCGTATACAAAGAATTCATATAAAACAAAATAGTATAAAACTGATCAGAAAAGGGCAATGAAGGCATTTTAGGTCTTCAAGACCAGACAGTAAGGAAGTCAACAATGGCTGCCATAATGTCTCTTGTTTTCAAAGTAGCTGTCCATACCTACATGTATGTTGAAATTAAACAATACAAAACAGACTAAAATCACTCTGAACAAAGAATAATAGTATTGCTGGATTTCATAGCATGGCCCTAGAGAATCAACACTGGGAACCTTAGTGTCTCTTTTCCTTCAAAATAGCTGTGCTTTTCACCATGCATGATATAATCAATTCTCATAAACCTTTTAGAAGTTCTACGCATGCATAAGTCTCTACATGTAAACCAATCCTTTCTGTATTACAGAGAAAAATAAAACAAAACAAGACAAACAAAACAAATTCCTAGAAAAACAAAAAAGACATATAAACAACAATAGCAAACAGCCCAGAACACTGAAAATATAGGCCTTCCAAACAAGGTGGCAGAAACATAACTAAGGTTGTTATTTTACATAATGATCTTCAAGAGTTCCTCAGATCACTATATAACAATATGCACAATTGTTCCAATCCCATGAATGTTAGACATTTTAGACATTTTTTCTTATCCCTTCCTTTTTCTTTTTCCTCATTTTCCTGGGATATTATTTTCCCCTTTAAGCAAATTCTTATCCTTTCACTGTAATTATTGAGTTTTTTGTATCTTATGTACTCTTACCATTTCTTACACTAGGGAAACTATACAGTATTTACACATGTGAGTTTGATTTATTTCACTTATGAGTAAGGCATCAAGTTGCATCCATTTACTTATAAATATCTCAATGTGATCATTCTTTATAGCTGAGTAGTACTCCACTGTATAAAAATACCACATCTTTTTTATCCATTCCTCAGTTGATGGGCATTTAGGTTGTTTCCAAGATCTGGTATTACAAATTGTGCTACTATAAATATTGGTGCACATATATCACTGTGGTATGATGCTTTCAGTTCTTCTGGAAATATGCCCAGAAGTGGAATAGCTGGGTCAAATGGGACTCCAATCCCAGCTTTTTGAGGAATCTCCAGACTGACCTCCACAGTGATTGCACCAACAGTGCAGAAGTGTTCCTTTTTCTCTGCAGCCTTTCCAACATTTGTTGTTGGTAGTTTTGTTGATCCTGGCCATTCTTTCTGGAGTGAGATGGAATCTCAGTGTGGTTTTAATTTGCATTTCTCTAATGACTAATGATGCTGAACCTTTTTTCATGTATTTATTTGTCATTTGTATTTCTTCACCTCAGAACTGTGTATTCATCTCATATGCCCATTTTTGGAATCAGTCTTTGAATTTCAGGGATCTGATTTTTTTAAATTCTTTATATGTTCTAGACAGAAGTCCTTTGTCTGAGGGACAGTTCACTAAGATTTTTTTCCCAATTTGTGGGTTTTCTTTTCACTATGCTGGAGATTTCTTAAACATGCCAAAACTCTTTAATAGGACACAATCCCAGTTATTGTTTCTGTGAAGTATTTTGCATGCAGTTTGATTCTTATTAATGAATTCTCTATCTACCCCTATGTCTTCAAGATTTCTACCTACTTTGTTTTAAAACAGATTTAGTGTTACTGTTTTAATGTTTAGATCTTTGATCCATTTAGACTTTATTTTAGTACATGGTGATAGGCATGGGTCTAGTTTTAGTTTTCAGCATATGGCGAGGCAATTTTTCCAGCACCATTTATTGAAGAGACTCTCTTTCTTCCAGTGGACATGTTTGGCCCCTTTATCAAAGATAAGGTGGCTGAGTGTGTTTGCAGTTGTAGTTATATCTTCTAATCTATTCCATTGATCTTCAGATCTGTTTTTATTCCAGTACCAGGCTGATTTTATTACAGTAGCTTTGTAGTATAACTTCAAGTCAGGGATTGTGATGCCTCCTGCCTTGCCTTTGTTGCTTAAAATTTCCCTCACTATTCTAGGTCTTTTCTGGTACCACATGAATTTTAGGAGTGATTTCTCTAGATCTGTGAGGTATGCTGGTGCTATTTTCATTGGGATTGCATTAAATCTGTGCAACAATTTTGGGAGAATGACCATTTTCACAATGTTTTTTCTTCCTATCCATGAACAAGGGATGCCTTTCCATTTTCTGAGGTCCTCTTTGATTTCTTTTTTGAGGGTATCACCATTTTCCATGGATAGATCTTTTACTTGTTAGATTAATTCTTAAGTATTTCATTTTGTTGGATGCTATTGTAAAAGGTGTAGCTTCTCTTATTTCTCTCTCAGTGGTTTTGTTTTTAGTGTATAGTAATGTTATTGATTTTTGAGTGTTAACTTTGTATCTAGCTACGTTACTGAATTTATTTATTATACCTAGGAGTCCTTCAATGGAGTATTGGGGGGTCTTCTATGCAGAGTATCATGTCATCTGAAATAATGATAATTTAACTTCTTCTTTTCCTATCCTTTCTCATTTTATTTCTCTCTCTTGTCTAATTGCTTTGGCTAGAATTTCCAGCACTATATTGAATTAGGAGTGGTGATAATGGACATCCTTGTCTTGTGCCTGATTTTAGGGTAAAGGCTTTCAGTTTTTGGCCATTTAATATGATGCTGGCTGTTAGTTTTTCATAGATGGCTTTTATCATATTGAGGTAAAGACCATCTTTTCCAATTTTCTATAAGGTTTGTATCATTAGTAAGTGTTGGACCTTATGAAAAGCTTTTTCTTCATCTATAGAAATGATCATGTGATTCTTATTTTTGGCTCTATTGATATGGTGGATTACATTTATTGATTTGCATATGTTGAACCATCCCTGCATTCCTGGGATGAATCCCATTTAGTCATGAGGTATAAACTTCTTGATGATTTGCTGCATTTCGTTTGCCAAAATATTATTGAGAATTTTTGCATCTATGTTCATTAGGGAGATTGGCCTGTAGTTCTCTTTTTTGGCTGGGTCTTTCTCTGATTTTGGTATTAGAGTAATGTTGCCTTCCAGGAATGAGTTAGGGAGAATTGTTTCCCTTTCAATTTCATTGAAGAGTTTGAGGAGTGTCAGCATTAAGTCTTCTTTGAATTTCTTGTAGAATTCTGCAGTGAATCCATCTGAACCTGGCCTTTTCTTTGTTGATAGGGATTTAATTACATTTTCAATTTCATTAATTGAAATTGGGTTATTCAGCAGTTTTACATCTTCTTGACCCAGCTTTAGTAACTCACATGTTTCTAGGAATCTGTCCATTTCTTCTGTGTTACAAAGCCTATGAGAGTAGATGTTTTCAAAATAGGTACTGGTGATCTTTTGTATTTCCACAAGGTCTTTTCATTCCTTATTGCATGAATTTGAGTTTTTTCTTTCCTTTTTTTAAAATAAGGTTGGCTAGAGGCCTGTCAATTTTATTTATTCTTTCAAAGAACCAACTTTTTTTAAAAAAAAATTATTTTAAAGAGAATAAAACAAAAGAGAACAGAGCAAAGCTAATCAGAACAGAACAATGCAAGCAACATGGCACTTCACAACAAGACAACCAGACATCAACAGTAGCTACCATAATGTCTCTTTTCTTCAACATAGTTGAGTGTACCTTCACACACAATATTAAACATAACAAAATAGTATAAAACTATTCAAAAGAATGAAAGAATTACAGGACTCAAAACCAGGGCTGGGGATTTAGCTCAGTGGCATAAGCACCTGCTTGGCAAGTGCAAGGTCATGAGTTCAATCCCTGGTATGGAAAAAAAAAAAATTCCAGGACTCAAAACCAAATAATGGGAAATGAACAATGACTACTATAATATCTCATTTTCCTCAAAAAATTTGTTTATACCATCACACATAATAAAATCAAATAAAACACAACAGGATAGAACCAATCAAAACAGTTGAATAAAAGTAATCAAAACAAAATGATAATAAATCAGCAATGGCTGCCATAATGTCTCATTTTTTTCAAAATAGCTGTTCATACCATCACACATAATAAAATCAAACAAAACAGAATAAAAGCAATCAAATCAGTGAATGAAAGCATTATAAGACTTCAAAGCAATATAATAGGAAACTATGATTACCATAAAATATCCCATTATATTCAAAAAAGCTTCCCCTACCATCTGACAGCATAAAATCTAACAAAACAAGACAAAACTAAACTAAACCTAACAAAATTGTGTAAACAATACAAGAGTTCTAGATAAGACAATAAGAAATTGACAGTAGTTTCCACCTTTCCCTCCCAGGTGTTTCCTCCTCTTTGCTGTTACTTTAACTATTTTGCTTTTGGATCCCATTAACTCCTTGTTTCTTATGCATATGGTTCACATGTATGAGTTTGAACTGTTTTGGCCATGAACATGATCTCTAGTTGTGTCCATTTACCAACAGGAGCCTTGAGACTATTCTACTTTATAGATGGGTAGCTTTCCACTGCATGAAAATACCATATCTTTCTTATTCATTCTGCAGTTGATGGGCAAGTTACTTTTGCTTTTTTTTTTTTTTTTGTCTCCTGTCACATGGACCAATTGTTTTCTCTCCTTTGATTTTCAGTCTATGAATTTCCTTCCAGTTAAATGTGTTTCTTGTACACAGTATGTCGCTGGATCTTGTTTCTTGATCCACTCTCCCTGTATTTCTTTTTATTGCTGAGCTGAGGCCATCTACATTAATGGTTACAACCAGCATACACTGTGTTTGTCTCTGCCCTGCTAGTCTCCTGTTGTTGGCCCTCCACTTTTCCCCTTCATTCAATTGCTTGTCTTGTTCGGTGATCCTTCTCTGCTGCTGTTCCTGGAAACATGGTCATCTTTATCTCTCTCTAGAATATTTTTTAGCACTCTCTGTAGGGTTGGTTTGGTAGTCATGATTTCCTACATTGATCTTTATCATGGAAGTATCTTATTTTTCCATCCATTTTGAAAGATAGTTTTGCTGGATAGATCAATGTTGGTTGGAAGTTGTTTTCTTTCAGAGTTTGAAACACTCACTCCAAACTCTTCTTGACTTGATGGTTTGTGTTGACAAGTCTGCTGTGATTCTGATTGGTTTGCCTTTATAGATGATCTGTCTCTTTTCTCTAACAGCTTTTAATATTCTGTTCTTGTGCTGAATTTCTGGGATCTTGATTATTTTATGTCTGGGTGTAGATTTACTTTGGTTATGGCTAGTTGGAGTCCTATATGCCTCACTTATCTGCATGCCAGATCTGTTTCCCATGTTTGGGAATTTTCTTCTATTACTTCTGTGAATATCATTTCAATTTCATTTGTGTTGACCCCTGCTTCTTCATTGATACCTATAACTCTTAAATTATGCTTCTTTGCATCATCTTGCAGCCATTGAGTTATTTCCTGATTCCATGTTATTTTTAAGAGATCTTTCCTTTCACAATCACTAGCTGCAATCTTGTCTTCAAGATTTGAAAGTCTATCTTCAGTCTCTTTCAAGAGTTTTTGCCAGGTTTTGATTGAATTTTTAATTTTCTGAATCTCTCTTTGAATCTGTTTCATGCATTGTAATTCCTTTCTACATTCATTCAAGGTTTCCATCATTTCCTTATGCTCCTCTTTATTGTCTATATCTTCTTTAGACCTGCTGAACAATTCTTTCAGTATGTTTGTGATTTCTTCTTTTACTTGAGACATTATTTCTGATTTGACTGCTTTTATAATCTCATGAAGTCGTTTCCTTATTTCAGTTGCTATCCTCTCTGAGATTTCAGGTGTGTGACTTCCATTTTCTTCCATGACCATATCTTCCATACTTATTGTGTGGGGGCTAGAAGTCTGAGTTTGCCTTTTGTTCCTTCATCTTGACATTCTCCTGGGTTCCTCCCAAAAATCTGGTTGTGGGATCTGAGGCACTTCCCATGTTGGCTGCCCTTAGGCAATGTAGAGGGAATGGAATGGGCACCTGGGTGCCTCTGATTCCAGTTACAGGGAGGTAGTAGGATGTGAAGCAGGCTTCTCTAGAGCTATGCAGCTACACTGGGGCTTCACTGACAATCAGGGGAGCATGGAGGTGGGGTTGCTTTTCTCAGCTTGTATGTCTATACTGGGACTCCGACGATGGTGGCAGACACACAGGGGTGTGGTTGTCTGATTCTGCTAGTGGATGATGGCTGTCTGAGGGAACCAAGGGCCTTAAATGGTGGCCTATGGATGCACAAAGCTTACCTGGCTGTGTGTCCCTGCTCTTGATGGCTGCTTGCAGGAAGAAGCCTACTGGTGGCAGCTCCCTGAAGGTGAAGATGGATCTGCTGTTTCTCTCTGCCCACACTGGCCACCTGTAGGATGTGGACTTTTGGTGGTGGCACACAGTGTGCAGAGGTGGATCTGTCTGTTTCCTTCGACACACACTGGGCATGTGGAGGAAAGGGCCTCCCAGCAGCAGCACCTGGCAGGCAGAGGCAGGCCTTCTCCTGGTTCACTATGCCCACACTGGACACGCAGAGAAAGGACCTTCCAGTGACAGTGCCTGGCAGGCAGAGGTGGGTCTTCTCCTGGTTCTTTCTGCCCGTGCTTGGCATGCAGAGGAAAGGGCCTTCTGGTAGCAGCACCTGGCAGGCAGAGGTGGGTGCATTTTGTTTTTTAATTGAACTCGGCACTTATGTTACACCAAAATATATCTTTGAGTTTCCACTTTCATCCAGAAAACACCCAGGTGTGAGATTCCCTAAGGTCTAGCACATATCCAACTGCCTTAAAGTGCTATCTTCCTCAGTGGGTGGACATCTTATACCCATTATTGCCAAAACAGAACTCTAGACTTTTTTTAAAAAGCCTAAAACTTTATTTGGTTCAAAATTATTTAGGTTAACTATTTAGAACAGTCAAATAACAAAATGACTAAGCTGCATCATTGGATTATGTTTGTAAGATGTTCAAGGGGAAAATCATTGAAAAAAATCAGAAACTGACACACACAAAAAATTTAAAATTTTACTTACATATATGTTTAAGTACAGACATAGTAGCCATTATATGCTTCAGAATTCAGAGCCAACTCTATATCCATGAAATAAATTCTCTGTCACTACACTGTCTAGGGCCATGCTAAATTGGTACAATATACAATATTAGAGAAAGTTTTGTTTTGTTATGTTATGTTTTGTTTTATTTTGTTTTTGCATTTTGTATAAGTGCCTCAAGTGTCTACTCTGGTTTGTCTTTATAGAACCCAGATATTGGTGATGGGAAATGTAGTGAAAGAACCCTTAAAACCGAGTGGGTAGGAAACTATTCTGCTGAAAAGTATTACGCTTGAAAGTGAATGGACATGTAGGCAATAGTCATTATTATTCCGAATAGTTAGAAAATACTTGCTTTCCTTCACTTTTATGTTTCAACTCATGTTTGATAGGAAAAATAGCTCACCAATTGACTATTAATGTTTATTTTAGGCTGAATCTACTAAGCAAAATAACTAAAATCCTACTCTCCTCTATTTGCCCTGATTCTTTGTTTAAAACAACTAGTTTTTTTTTTTCCTGAAAGCAAGTTCATTTTTCAGAACTCCAGGTTTTAAACTCCAAACCTACCCCTTGCTTAGCCATCCTATTTTCCCCTAAATCTAGGTGCTACTGCTTTCTTCCTTCCCTTCACTGTCATATTTAGTTCCTAGTCTGCTGAGCTGCTCACCATTCTCCCACTCCACCACCAAATGAACCATACTACCTGCACATATGTTCCTGCCACTGTGCTGCTTCCTCATGTTAGCGTCTGGCTGTGGGTTGCTTGGCCTCAGGAAGTCTCTGAATATTTGCTACAGACTTCTCTCTCTTTACCCATGGGGCTCAGCAAAGTCTGTAGACTCCTACAGAAATGAAATAATGCTCTTTGCTAGCCTGGTCTGTGGGCAATTAAGTTGATGGTAGTTGAAAAGGCCTTTAATACTCCTTGGCAATCAAGTGAGTGTGGTGGTACACATCTGTAGTTCCAGCACTCTGGGAAGCAGAGGCAGGAAAATTGCAAGTTTGCGACCAATTTTGGACACTTAGTGAGAGTTTATCTCAAAAAAAATTTCTTAGAAATCAAAGGACTGATTCTGTAAAAAGCAAAGAAAATTAAAGACAAGAGAAAAACAAAACTCTACAGGAAAAATGCCACCAATCACCAATAAATATTATCAAATCAAATTTCTCTTGGCTTAACTGAATTCTTAGCTATTTCTGATATTTCTGACTGGTTTAAAGTTTTCCTTAATGATCTTGGCCCTGCACTAGTCAGTCAGGATTGTGTCTGCACAGGCAGCTTTCAGGGCCAGTCAGCAGGTTTCATGGAGTAGAGAACCAACTTTTTGATTCATTGATTCTTTGTATTGCTTCCTTAGTCTCTATTGCATTGATTTCTGCTCTGCCCTTTATGATTTCCTCCTTTCTTTTGGCTTTGGCTTGACTTGCTCTTGTTTTTCTAGATGTTTGAGGTGTAGTATAAGGTTGTTTATTTGGGTTCATTCTATTTTCTTGATGTGGGAGTTCACCACAATAAACTTTCCTCTGAGGACTGCTTTCATTGTGTCCCATAGGTTCTGGTAAGATGTATTTGTATCCTTGTCTGCCTGTAAATATTGTTTAATTTCTTCTTTAATTTCCTCTGTGACCCACTTATTGCTCAGGAGTACATTATTCAACAATTTCCATGTGTTTGTGGGTTTTTTACAGTTTCTTTTGTCATTAATTTCTAGTTTCATGGCGCTATGATCTGATAACATGCATGGGATAATTTTTATTTTTTTGCATTTACTTAAGCATGTCCTGTGGGTTAGTATATGGTCAATTTTAGAGAACATTCCATGTGCTGCTGAGAAGAGTGTATATTCTGATGTTGTTGGGTGAAACACTCTGTATACATATACTAAGTCCATTTGTTCACAGGTGTGCTTCAGTTTTGTTATTTCTTTGCTGATTTTCTATCTAGTTGATCTGTCCCTTTGTGTCAATGGCATGTTAAGGTCTCCTGTTATAACTGTATTATTGCTTATTTGATTTGTCATTTCTGTTAATATTTGTTTTGTATAGGTGGGTGTTCCCAAATTTGATGCATATATATTTAAGATTGTTATCTCTTCCTCTTGAAGTTTTCCCCTAACTAGTATATAATGGCCTTCTTTATCTCTTTTGATCATTCTTGGTTTGAAGTTCACATTGTCTGCAAACAGAATAGCTACCCTTGCTTTTTGTGGGGTCCTGTTGCATGGAGTATTATTTTCCATTCTCTGACTTTCAGTCTATAAGTTTCCTTTTGGGCTAGATGGGTTTTCTGTATGCAGCATATGATTGGATGTTGTTTCTTGATCCATTCTGCCAGTCTGTTTCTTTTAATTGGTGAATTGAGGTCATTTACATTAATTGTTATAACTAATCTATATTGGTTTACTTTTGACATGTTATCTTTCTCCTGTTGATTCTTTGCCTTTCCACTCTGTTTGTTTGCCTTGCTTTTTTTTTTTTATGTCTGCCTAGAATGTCTTTCAGTATTCTTTGCAGGGTTGGTTTAGGGTCATGAAGTTCATCAGCTGTTCTTTGCTATGGAAGTATCTTATTTCTCTATCCATTTGGAAGGTTGACATTAATCTGGGTTGAAAGTCATTTTCCTTTAGGATCTAAAATACTTCACTCCATGTTCTTCATTGTTTGTGTTGAGAAGTCTTCTGTGATTCTGATAGGATTTCCTTTATAGGTGATCTGTCTCTTGTCTCTAGCAGCTTTTAATATTCTGTTCTTATGTTGGATTTCTGGATTGTTGATTATTATATATCTGAGTGTAGTTTTCTTTTGGTTATGGTTATTTGGAGCTCTATATGCTTCACTGATCTCTATGTCAGTTTCCATTCTCATGTTTGGGAAATTTTCAGCTATTACTTCTGTAAATAGCCTCTTGATATTGTTTGCATTGTCACCTTCCTTTTTGTTTGTACCTATCAATGTTATGTTGTTTTTCTTTGCATCATCTCACAACTGTTGAATTGTTATTGCCTGATACTTTGTTATTTTTAAAAGATCTTTCCTTTCCTGTTCACTAGCTGCAATCTTGTCTTCCAGGTCTGAAATTCTATCTTCACTTTCTTTAAGGAGGTTTTGCCAATTTTTGATGGAATTTTTGATTTCCTGTATATATCTTTGAATCTGCTTCATGCATTCTGTTTGTTTCTTATATTTTTCATTCAGAATTTCCATCTTTTTGCATTGTTCCTTTAACTTTTTAAATTATGTCTTCTTTAGATGTGATTAGCATTTCTTTCATTACATTCATCATTTCTTCTTTTACCTGGGAAATTATTTCTGATCTGAGTTCTTTTATAGCTTCCCAGAGTTGTTTCTTTACTTCAGTTTTTATTGTTTCAGACATTTCAGGTGCATGATTTACATTTTATTCTATGTCCATGTCTCCTAGGCTTGCTTGGATTAGGCTGGAAGTTTGAGATTGCATTTTTCTCTTTTTGCTATTTCCCTATGTTTCCAGGTTTTGAGTGATGTTTCAAAGCTTCCCTCAGGCACTGGGAATCACCTGGTCCACTTTTGGTTCCCAGTGCAGACAGCAGGCAACTGCTAGCTACTTGGAGTTTGCCTAATATGGGCCAATTAGGCCCCTGGGACTCCCCTGTGTCTTCCTGTGATTTGAGACATGGGATATGGTCTTACCAGCTGGGAGTGATGTTCCAAGGCTTCCCTGTGAGCTGGGTTTCAACCCGTGCATGCTCAGGGCCCAGGATTGAATTCAGGCCCCTGCCAGCTACTTGTAGTTCACTGGGCATGGCCCAGTTAGGCCTGCTTGGACCTTCCATGCATCCTCTGGTGATTTCAGATGCAGGGTGTAGGCTTACCACCTGGGAGAGACATTCCAAGGCTTCCCTGTGTGCTGGGTTTTAACCCATGCATGCTCAGGGCCCAGGACTGAATTCAGGCCCCTGTCAGCTGCTTGGAGTTTGCTGGCCATGGCCCAGTTAGGCCCATTTGGACCTTCTTTGCATCCTCTGGTGATTTCAGACAGGGGGCATGGTTTTACTGCTTAGGAGCTATGTTCCAAGGCTACTCTATGTGCTGGGTTTCAACCTGCACATGATCAGGGCCTAAGACTGAATTCAGGCCCCTACCAGCTGCTTATTATGAATCATTTTCTTTGGGCCCAGGTAAGCTGGTTCCAGGACACCATGGCCATATGGTGTGCTATGCTTCCTGTGGGAGCCATCCTGAGCTTGTCTCTCAGTTTACATTCTGCTAGGCCTTCACCAATCTGTGTATTTTACTCTCTGCTAAAACAGCATTCAAGGAGATAAATGTCTGATCATTTCATTTTGTGTTTAGAAGTTCCATTTAACCTTTTTCCAGAAAAAGCCAACCATCTTCCCAACCAAAAATTATTGAGCTTCATAGATGAAACAGCTAAAAGGTCTCACATAGCCCCATCAAAGAATCAGTGCAAGAAAGAACTAGGAATCTGTTCAACATCAATAATTTAGAGGACTCAGAGTCTTCAGTTTCCATTGTTGGCTGCTAAGATGAGATGTTTGAAAACACATGAACGTTATTTCTTGAACTCAGACACATCTGTTATAGAGTGACATTTTGATCTAAAATTTTACTTATATTTTCCCTGCCAGATAACATATATTGTCACTGTTTTCTGATATAGGGCCAATAGAAAGTAACTTTAAAAATTACTCTTACTTGTTACTTTAACAAGAAATTATTTACAGCTTTAACTGTACAGACTATCTGTACAATAGAAATACTGCTCATTTCTTACCATCATGCATCCAAACTGTAGAGGTCTCAGCCAGTTGCAAAGGGTCTCACCAAACATTCTTCTTAACCAGTCACTGATACTTTCAATCTCTCCCTCAGAGAGCCAAGAATAAGAATGTAGAGGCTGCTGCTGCTCCTGAAATGACTGTAGTTATAGGTAACACTCATTGCTGCTTAATTAGAGGTAATTGTGGAGTAGCTTCAGAATTCAAACAGACTTGTTGAGTGTTGAGTCCAGAGCCCCATGGTAGGGACAAAGTCCTACAGCCACAGAAGCATGGGAAAATGTGAGTTCAAGCAATTTTTACTCAAGGGTGAAAACTACTTGTGGAAACTGCATATTCCAGTTTAACATGGCTAGGTCACTCTAGACAACCAGGCTACCCCATACCTGGACTGTAGGTGGTCATATCATTGCCTTTTGGTGAAACATCTCCCAAACAGTCTTTAAGTATAGAATCAGAACAGTTTACCAAGAAACAAAATTCCTGTTTTAAAGGTGACCTAGTCACATCATGGAATTAAAATCCTCAGTGTCAAGATTTAAAGTTATTTCCCTAAAAAAGATATTGTCATGGCAAATAAATCTGTTAAAACATATTCAGCTTCATTAGAGAAATGCAACTAACACCACAACAAGCTATAACTACCTGTCTATGGAATGTCTAAAATTTAAAACATTGATGTTATCCAGTTGGTGAGTTCATAGGGATTTGAAAGTCTCAGAAGCTGCTGGGGAGAATATAAAATGGTACAGCTACTTTAAAAAATAATTTGCCTTTTTCTAGGAAGTTAAACATGCACTTATTATATGATCCATGCATTCTAATCCTAGGCATTTATTTAAAGGAATGAAAGTGCATGTCTATGCATAGACTTGAACTTGAATTTTCCTAACAGCATTATTTGTGTCAAAACCTAAGGACAATGCAACTTTTCTTCAAAAGGCAAGTTGACCATCATTTAATGGACTATTGCTCAGCATTGAAAATAGGTGGACTATTAAAATATACAACATGGATAATCTCAGAATAATTATGCTGAGTGAAATAAGCCAGGAAAAAAAGCAAGCATGTGCTATAAGGTTTCACTTTTTATAAAATCTCTAGGAAATATAAATAACTCTTCATCACAGAAAGCAGGTCATTAGCTGCCAGGGGTGGGAGAGATGCTGAAAGATGGTCACGAAGTCATTCCACAAAGACACAAGGAGACTTTAAAAGAATTATCAGTTTAATGAATTGAGTGCTTAACATAGCATGAAAATTGTAATTCTACACATGATACACCTAGAAATATCCTTGAGCACTAAAGATCTTAATATTGTATATGGGGAATGACTTTTTGTTTGTTTGTTTGTTTTTAGTTCTCTTACATGCAGAAAGTTCAAGATCTCCATGTTGGTTATTTCTAGATTTCTGTAGTCATATTACCAATCTCTGGTCAATGCAAACTTGGTCCCCAGGTCAGATGGGACCCCTCAGGGGCAGGGGAAACCAGCTTCTCAGGTACTGGCAGAGGATTACCAAGAAGCACAACTCTTGTTAGAATCACATGAATGGTAGCTCCAGCGATGATGAAAATAAACTGAATTGCACTGCTACCACTTAACTACCTAACACTATGCTGGGAGCATGAGCTTTATTTAAGCTTTACTACTTTGTGAAGAAATTCTTATTTTTGCTGCTGTTAATAACAGGGAAACTGAAGTATGCAGAATTGTTCCCAGTGATAGTTGGTATAATAGGTAGATCATGGGTCTGGATTTGAACTTGGACATGCCTGGCTTCCAGGCCAGAGCTCTTAAACTGGCATGAAGGGAACACTCTGAATCCCGCATAGTAAGCAGTTCTGAACCTTAGGAAAAGTATGTTTGTTGTGTTCAGCCAAGTGACAAGAATAAGCCCTCCACCCTGTGCCTCAGATGGAATGGGGTGGGTTTGCTTGTTGCTCACTGTTGAAATATTTCAAAGGAATCTCTTCCTTTTGACTGAGATCTGTGGATTATATATCATCCTGATAGGTGAAAACTGGTGCCAACAAAGGAAAACAAAATGGCTGTGATAACAGAGTTGAGTTCCACATTAGAGAACAGCGAGTTATCCCAAAATATGCAAGTAGACACGAAGCACGTTCCCAGGAAAGGTAAACTTGACTTCAGGTGGTTGGTTACAAAGTTTTATAAAGTTTCTCTGTAATGTATTAACACAAATAATGAATTTTTAAATTGCTTGATTATTTTTTAAAACTCCGTAACATTAATGTAAATATATAAAGAAAATAAATAATACTATTCTAAAAATAGTTTTTATTTTTGACAGTTACTTGTTTATCTATATGCATTTATATTCTTAATAATTGATAAAAAGTTATTGTTTTTCTGTGTAGTAGTTGCATGTAATAAGTATGACTGTGTTGCTCAAGCAAAGTAAGAAAAACTAATTATAGAAAATTCAAAATTCATATGTAGAAGATTTTTATAAGTTTAAGTCAGCCACTATAATTTTTATTGCATGTATTTTATGTACATATTTATGTAACTGTGCCCTATATATACTATGTTGTATTTTTTTCAACTTACCACATATTTTTCCATAGTGCTTTATAAAATTAAAAAGCATTATTGTTGAGATCACATTATATTTCAACATACCCAATTGTTTAAAGTATTATTTACCTGAAAAATCCCCCTATAGCTGGATATTTAAGTCATGGACTTTTATATTGTTATTTGGTTATTACCTATATAGGAAATATATACACCATTTGGCTATTACATATATGAAATAAATATGACAGCTATTATGTGATGTATATTATGATAAAATGTCATTCCTCTTTCCCTTTTTTTTTCTAAAAACTTTCATTCACACAACACTTATCCACATTTGAGTTATTTCCTCAGGATTTAAAATGAAAAATCGAGACAAGGGTATAAATGTCTTATTACCAATGGCTACTAGTGTGAAGACTTTAGTTTTTAATCTGAACAAAAATGAAACCATGTGCAAACTTGGAACTTGGAGCAAAAGAAGGAATGATTTGATTTATGGTAGAAGTACTCACTCCAGCTGCTATTTTAGGAACAGATGGAAGTAGGTAACTAACTTGCCAGTAATAACAAAGTTCCAGACAAGAGATGTTGATAGCTAGGACCACCAGGAAGGAGCCCTAAACCAAGAGAGCAGCGGCCTGGTGAGAAGTGTTTGGGTACTATGTGAATTTTAAATGCAAGGACAATAGTTCCAGATAGACTAGATATTGGATGTGAAAGAAAGAAATCAAGGATAATTTCAAAATATTTGTAAACATGGGATTTCTATCCAATAAGCTATAGTAGAATATGAGTGAAAATCTGGGGCTGGTATTCTATAAATCTCTTTGTTCAGTTAGATCTGTTATTAAATTTACCAGTTGACTTATACTGGAACAAAAAAATGCTGTATCATGACATCAATAACATCTTCAGTTTGATGAAATACAAGTTTACTATATTATATCTAGATTGTATTTTAATTCAAAATGAGACACTACTCCAACAATAATTCCCATATATTTAATCAATATTTATAGCATTACTTAATACATAATGTAGCTTTCCCTCATTAATTACAATATCCTTTATATATTATATGATTCTTTTCAATATTTTTGTAGCAGTCTTTGGATTTTTCTGCTTGTTTTTATTTCTCAAGGTGAAGATGTTTTATCAATTAATTCTCATGATAAATTTCAATGCTTTATAATTAAATATCTTACAATGTTTACCTCACTTAATTACTACAGAATCAAGTAGCATTTATTACTTTATGCTACTGTATTCATTTTCTGTCCTTCTAAACATACTACTACAAATATAGTAACCACCAACAACACACATGTATTATATCAAAATTTCTATCACTCAAGAGTCTCAGGCATGGCTGGGTTTCACAAAGCTACAACTGAGTGATCACTCACATCTCAACTCACTGCTACAAAAAAAAAAACACTTAGCAGCCTCCCATCTCCTCAAAATACTCATATTTTATTTTTTATATGTCTATGTAAAATGTAACTTAAACCTTGAGAAGTTGTTTGTTGCTATAGGTAATTATTCCACTCATGTCTTCAGGAATCAAGGACAAACTTTCATTTCAATTTTGAAATTAAAATACTGAAACAATTTCCACAGTAGGAAAATTGATACCTGCAAACTGAGAAAATATAGTAAAAAAAAAATGCAGTAGAAGAAGAAATGAGCATGGCATTCAAATAATCTGTATTTTCACTTTCAAGGAAGATGACAACTTCAAAGCAGAACCCTCATTCTTCCTTTCCAAGATCCTGGCTGTTTTATCTAAAGAATACAAAACACAGGAAAATCAGCATTTATGGTTGAAATTAAAGGATAGAATCATTTAGAAACTAAACTTCAAAGACCATGATCAGATGTGATGAAATTCTGCCACAGCTCTGAAAGTTCACCTTCTCCTCAGCTCAGTAGGGTGTCCGTGAAGCATTATGCTGAGTGGAAGCCATACCTGCACAACACAGGCAAAGCCTAATCCAATCTGTATTTTGAGGGAAATGGAGGCTGCCAAAGGGTTTTACACAGACTAGAGTAAATGTGTAAGGCAAGAAGTTGTATTCATCTGGTCACAGATTGCTTTACAGAGGACTTTGGTTAAAGTAGCTCTTTGGAATTCTCTCTACTTTATTTACTCTTTTCCCTGTGGAAAGACAAAGGACATAGGTGAATAAATTTGGGCCAATATTTTGAGTGACTATAGCTCCTCACATTCTGCAGCCTGTGCTGGATAGGTGAATCCATTTTGTTCAGGAAATAGCAGCAAACTGGGCTGATCCCTCTTCCCAGCCATGCCCTCCAGTTTAGAGTTTATACCTTCCATCAATTACTGAACAAATACTTACAGTTTCCAGGATATGTAACAGCAAGCAGCAAATGTAACTCTGGTTAATGGACTCCACTTTCCACAATGGGACATAAAACACAATGCAGAATCCCAAATCATGGTTATTAGAGAGTATTAGCACAGTGAAAAGTATAAAGCATGCAAAGTCGAAGTCCTTAACGATGCACCAGAGTTAGCCAGGCAGCTTGTTGGGGGAAAGCACACCATAGAGAAGAAATAAACTGTAGGAAGACCTACAGGTGGAGGCAGAGCATTTGGCCAGTTCATAGAGCCAGACAGAAGCATAGTGCAGAGTAGGGCAGAAGAGAAAACACTAGAAATGAAATGATATATGTATATACATATGTATGTATATTTATTTTTATTGTAGAATATACATATATATATATATATATATATATATATATATATATATTTTTTTTTTTTTTTTTTTTTTTTTTTTTTTTTTTTTTTTTTTACTTGTGAATATTTTCACCAATTCCACAGGACAGTGATCTGCGAGAGGGAGACATAGAACTATAGGATGGACAGTCTCCCCAGATTGAGTAAGACTCTGTAAGGCTGTGTTATAAAATGTCTTTCAGTTCAACTCATTAATCTGCTCCTTTGATATCTTCTTTTCCTGGAACCAATAAAAGTGTCATTTGAGTCAACCAGTCATGGTTTCCAGTACTTTCTTGATGACATCTTGTAAAGAATTAGTGTTGGGTTAATAAAGGGAACACTTAATGCTGTATCATGTTTGCAGTTTCAAGCTTTTGTTCCATTCGCTATGGAACAGCCTTCATTGCACATCTCTTCAACTTCATGTTGGCTGCACAGAATTCTGCCCTGAATATCACCATGGTAGCCATGGTCAACAGCACAGACCACCAGCCCAAAGTCAACAGTTCTCCTGAGGCATTCCCTGTAGGTTTACCAGATGGCCCAGATGAAGCCCCAGTGAGTCTTCCTGCAAAGGTAAGCAATGCCAGTTTTAAATGTGATCTATTTTTGCTACTTGTTTGTTTGGATTTTTATTTTTCTTTAATTTCTATGTTCACAATTTTTAATTGAGAAAATACTGATTTGAAAGCAACTAAAAGATCCAAAAAACTTTCTTGGAATAGAGAAAAGCCTTTCTGTATATGGTTCCACACAGCATTTTTCTGATTCTCTAAGGCCCCTGTGTATGACTGGAGTCCTAAGGCCCAAGGCATACTCTTCAGTTCCATCAACTATGGCATGCTGCTGACACTGATGCCTGGGGGATACATGGCAGGGAGAATGGGAGCAAGGAAAGTGGCTGGTATCGCTTTATTGGCATCATCACTGCTCACTCTCTGCATCCCTTCGGCTGCTAATCTTGGACTACCTCTCCTCAGTGCCACTCGAGTAGTCCAGGGTCTAGCTCAGGTATTCAATACTTTCTAAATTTGTGCTGTATATGCATTTCTACAGAGCAACACCTGTCATTATTTCTAACCATTTTTATTTCAGGGATTAGGACTTGGGGGTCATTTTGCACTTTGGCAAAGATGGGCTCCCCCACATGAACGAAGCAGACTCTGCAGCATTTCTTTATCAGGTAAAGATGTAACTGCCATGGGCCCAATGCAACCCATCCTTCTTGCACTGGGCTCATTGACAACTCTGCTTTCCCATAGTTCTTTGTCTCCTGCTCAATGTCAATGAAATATTTATTGAAAGTAAAAAGACTGTCTTTTGTTGGTGACATGACTTTAAGTTCCTTTCCCTGAGTTGTCATTTATGCATGATTTTGGTAATGATTTTTCATATTTAAAAAAATTTTAATGTAGTTAAATTGATTGTTTTATAACATCTGCATTTTGAATCATAGATGGAATGGTTTTAAAAGCATTCATTCTTCTTTTTTCTTGTATTTATGTAACTTCATATTTATCTACTAGTTTCTGAGTGACACATTAATGTTCTTATTAGTATTCAGTTTGATCTTCTTTGGAATTGCTCTTGGTTGTCCTGAGGATTTTTTCCTGACAACTGATCTACTAGGACAATGTGTCCAAAATGAGCATTCTAGAGAAAGAAATTTAAATTATATTGGGCAAAGGTAAGAACTGGGAAGTATGTGGTTAACAAACAAGACTTTGCCAAAGTTAGTGTGGGGCAAAAAAATGAAGGACAAATTGCTGGGTAATTTAGACAAAGAGACAAGAGAGCCAATGATTCTTCAAGCCTGTAAAGCAAGCTACACTCACTTCTTGCAACCTCAGGCCTATCTAAATACTCTCACAGCTCTGAGAGGGTTAGTCTCTGTTATCAGTGTTTACATTCACTGATAGATGAACGGAAGGTCCAACCTGGACTATTCAGTTATTACCCTGTGAAGTTATCACAGAACACACCACATGAAAAGCCAATACAAAGCATGAAAAAAGTTAACAAGTTTTGTAAAGAAGACAGTGAACTTACAGAAATAGTGATTCCTATTCCTCTCCCTTCCTATGTTACAGAGATTGAACAGAATAGGTCAATTGAATATGTAGAAGAATGTCAAGGATCTACTGGGGTCTGAATTGCAAAGATTTCCTTGTCTTTGATTGGGGACCTCATGGAGGTCCCACAAACATGGCTCAGAAAGCATAGAGCCCATGGCTACCACAGTGTCCAGTGGAAATCCTACCAAGTGGGAAACTGGAAAATTCTACCAAGTGACTCTTGGGCATCTCAGCAGTCCACATGGGTAGACAGAATCACTCAGTTACTAAAATTGGAGAAAGAGTCCCCAGAAAAGTACCTACACTCAACAGAAGGACTCATATACTGCAGCTTCTGGGACAAAATACATACATGACATCTTCCTCTAAGGGTGACACAGACATATCTATTACAGATAGGAAACTTTACAGTCACATAAGAAGCTTAATAACTCAAGAGTAAAAGACTGAAGCTAAACAATCTAATAGATGATGGTGAGGGGGTGATGACCAAAATAATCTAATGCTTCATGCAAAAGTGAAACTGAAGAAATTACAGCTGCATAAGACAACCTAGATAAATACTAGAAACACACACTTTGAATAAAATGCTTATGTCTAGCCTCAGGGAAATTTTCCAATCCCTTGTGTGCCTCAGGGTTAGGTGGAAGGTGCTGCTATTAAGAGGGGTATTCTAGGTGCACTGTGTACCAGGCACAGTATCCCAAAAGCTGTGAAACAGGCATATTTTGTCATGGGATAAATTAGATACTGTGATTACAAAATTTGTTAGAATAGCTTAAAACATAGAAGTGAAAGGAGAAAAATAGTATATGTTAACCCATGCAGAATAGGATGTAAATAAGTGGAAAGACCACGTACATGACTTGAACAAAAAGTACCCAATGCTCAAGTGTCCAAACATCTTTTCTGTATTTTTCTGATGTCCTGTGCCTCCCACTGAGAACCAGAGATGGAGCTGCAGCAAGAGTGTCCAAAGCAGAAAGCATCAGGGGCCAAGGACACACATGTTTAGCCCATAAGAGAAACAGAGATGATTATAACTGGCCACTGTTCAGCTCCTTAGAGGACTTCAACATTGGCATTGACTTTATTGTGTTCCTGGAGGCAGAATGGATATCCTCCTTAGGTGGCTAAATTAATTCCTCCTGAATATTGAAACAGCAATATGGTGGTAGTAAACAGGTAGTAAGTAAACTCTAGAAGTAAAAATACTTATTGTTAGTATTTATCAATTTTTGTGCTGCAGATACTCCCACAATGACCAATGTCAAGGAATTCATGTCAAGTCATTGAGTGTAGTTAGGAAGAAATGGACACAGTCAAACTTCATCAATTTCAGCACCCCACCGATCGAGTGCCTATTATACCACTGAATGTTTAGAGACTTGCCCTGAAGAGGAATAGAGATATATCAAAATGTATGGATGGAGTTCTTAGGATGTAAAGCTTTTTGTTTTTGAATTTTTTGAATACTGAAAATTTTAATTTTAACTTTTTACCTTTTAATTGTCACATAAGAATCATACATGTTAATGGGTACTACGTAGTTTCAATACATGTAAGCAATGTATAATGTTCAAATGAGGCAACTCTGTCTCCTCAAATATTTACCATTTTTTTGTGGTGTTAACATTCAAAACCCCTTCTTTTGGCATTTTTGTAACGTACAGTACATTATTGTTGCCTAGAGTCACTCTTCTATGCAAAAGGACATCAGAGCCTATATTTTCCTTTTGCCCTGACCTTTATGAGTGTTTTATTTCAACATGGATAACCAGAGGTCTAGACACGAGGAAGAGAGTGAAGGAGAATGAATCCCAGGCCTGGGGTAGATTGGATGAGAGCAGAGACAAAAAAAAGGACTTTGATGCACACAGGAACTTGTCCGCTACTATTATCAAACCACAGAGTCCAGGGGAAAGTGCAGACTAGATAGGCCTGCTGATAGAAAAATGCTGGTTTCTATCTTCTCCATCTGTGCCCCAGCATCAGGTGACATGTTTTCAAATACTGCCTTCCTCTGTTATTAGCTCTGTGACCTTTGGCAAGTTATTTAACTTTCCCTTGTCTCTATTTTCTCAAGTGCAAATTGGATTACTGTGCTTAAATGACATAACGGAGGCAATAATTTAAAGAAAGAACCTATATAAATCAGAAGAAACCACTTTTTACATTGCAGAGTAGGGGAAGCCCCTTAGTCAAAGAGTAAACCTAGAGTTCATTATAGATAAGCATCATAGATTAACATTATTAACACTTATAACTACCAATTATAGGATTCAAAATAAACAAAATCAAGGTGAGAGAACTGTAGCCTGCATGCCAGACATGATTATTCACAATTCAGGAAGTTTCTGTAAGTTGAGGCAAACATAAACAAGCAACAGAAACAGAGAAAAAAAAGATTAACAGTTCACAGAAGAATTAAGTCTCAAGTAAACATGGAGAAAATGTTCAATTTCACTATAAAAGAGGAAACTAAAGTGATACTCTTTCATTCATATAGGAGGTACAGTTTTTAAAACTTTAAGGGTATTAGATGTCATAAAAGAGATGAGGGAAAGGATAGTTTAATTTAACACAGCATTTTAGCAATAAAATTTAGGACTTACTAAATTTAAGCACACATAGCTTTTGATCTAGTAAGTCCATATCTGATATTCTAGTGTACAAAAAAATTATGTTTATGTACATAAATTAGTATTATCAAAAAAAGAGTATTATTTATGCTCAGAAGTAGAATTTGCAGTGACATGAAAATACTTATAAAACCAATTGTCAAAAGAAAAAGAAATGTCTCAAAACAATAGAAATATTATAATCCTGCATGTTTAAAAATAACATCCTTAAATATACATAGAACTTGGTCATTTAATATTAATCTGTAAAGTAAAAACTACAATACCTTGGAAATATTTGAAAAAGTTATAAAAAGAGAACACACCCTATCATACATTTGGCAAACTCTATAAAGCTATGGAAATTAAAAGTGTTACTTGTAGACAAATTAATATTTTGTGTAGATATTGAATGTTTTGTGTAGATATTGCATGAATGTATTTACAAAGAAAATGAGTATATGTGTAGATATAAATTGTGAATGTGTGCAGAGGACAATATAAACACTTATATATTGTAATTACAGATTATGAATTGTTCCTAATGGTTATCTTCAGAGAGGAGATTAAAATGGATTTTGAGGGCATGTGAGATGCTTTCCTAGGATTTTTATAATAAGCACAATAAGCATGCGTGACATGTGTATTTAAAACTTAAAATAGCATAAAAGAAAGTTTGACAGTCACCTGCAATATTATTAGGAAACAGAAAAAAATGGGTTCTCAGGAAAGTATCTGAGCTAAATAATGACTCAGAAGTTTCTATATTTCATTGTTCTCATCTCAATGGTCTGGTGACTACTCCATATGCATCTACTAATCTCTACAAGCGTGTTGGGAAGGAGTGAAGAACCCCACAGCTTACTTTCTGTCTCTACAGGAATCATACTGGGAACGTTCGCTGTTGTCATTTTTGGTGGCATCATTAGTCAAGCCCTTGGGTGGCCTTTTGTCTTCTATATCTCTGGTAAGTCCTGTTTTTCTCCCAGTGCCCAACTTTTCCTACTCAGCAAGATTCTTCTGTGTATGTACAACTGTGTGTACTTTTCTGAAGGAAATAAACCAAAACAGAAAAATATTAGAAACCCAAAATATCATATGATACAAAGAAATCAGTGTCTGCCATCAAAGAACACAAATCTTCCTGCTTGTGATAAAATTCTATTGACAGCCACCAATGTATCCTCACAGTGTCACCAGGATTCTTACTCCTTTTTCAAGCAGTGGGAAAGAGATTTGCAGAGCAGTGGTTTGTGCGACATAGCAGACAGAAATCTAGAGATAAGTGGGTTTGTCTCAGATTAAGCACTGTAATAAGAGGTCCTGGATAAGACATGAGTTTCCCAAAGGAGAGAAAACACTAACCAAGAAACTGTTTTTTGTGAACCTCCAGGTTAGTCCAGGACTTTCCATTTAACTAAACAGAAATAAAGAAATAACTGCGTAGTCTACAAATTCCACATTCTGCTTTCTAATCTCTTACCAGCTTTCATGTGTTTGTTTATTCTTCATCTCTCTATTCTGTACATCTGTCCTATTGATAGAGGTGGAATCTGATTAGTTTTTATGGTCTTGAAGAGTTTAAGGGATTATTAAAACATTAATCTAGAGAAAATCAAGTGGCTGTGTTAACATCAAAGATAATTTCAGTTATCAATGTTACCAATGCATCACAAAGACATAGCAATCTCAAATACATATGTTCCTAACAATAGATCTTCAAAATACATAAAGCAAAAGTGGATAGAATATCAAAGAGAAGTAAAGAAATATACAACTAGAAATAGAGACCTCAAAATTCTTCTCTTAATAATTAATAGAATAAATGGGTACATTCATTAATAGGATGAAACACACTTCATTCAATAGAATTATAATGCTCTTCAAGCATACTTCAAGATCCATCAATAAGACACTCTATGAACCATAAAAATAAACTTAAATTGAAAATTATAGAAAATATGTTCTTTATAACAGAATCAAATGAGAAATCAGTAACAGAAGGTCATCTTGAACCACTTCAAATACTTAAAAATTAAGCAACACAACTAAAATGGATGGGAAAAAACAGTCACAAGAGTAGGATAAAGGTGACTGAAGGTCAAACCAGAAACTCTAGTGCACATGTGCTTTTGCCTATGTTATGTGCTCTTGCCTGTTATGTTATATTGGGCTTTTCTCTTGTTATATTGTTTTTTGCCTCTGTTAGGACAGCGGGGTGCTGAAGATTCAGGCAAAGCCCAGCAGGAACGCTGAGTTGAAGAAAGGAAATAATAGGAGATAGTAGAACAAGTGTGGTACACAGTACAGAGTGCTTTAGGAGAGGTAGCTGTTCACAGAGACACCACAGTTATCTGCAGAGAACTCCTCAAGTATCCAGTCACACACTGATCAGGGTCTGTATATGAATAAACAGAGGCCAGTGGGGAGAATGTGGTCATAAGTCAAAGTTAGATAACTCACAGTGAGCCAGGTTTATTTCTTAGTCCAATAAAACAGATTGAAAAACAGTGGATGCATCATTGGATAAAATACTCATTAGTATTTTTCCTGAGAAATTATTAGCCCTAGAGAGGACACAGTGATGTTTCCCTCTAACAAATGATGATGGCAAACCTCAAAAGATCCAATTGTTTTGACACAGTTTAACAATATCTCTGAACCAAACACAGTATCTAGCATCTAGCAGTGTGTGGCATAATGTCTGGCTCCAACCATAAATTACCAGACATGAAAAAAACAGAAAAATGCAACCCATAATGAGGAGATTAATAAAGAATTAGAACTGACCCAGATATGGCACAATTTAGAATTAGCAGACAAGAACATGAAAATAGTTATTATAATTAAATTCTGATATAACTCTGTATCTTCAAAAAGTTAAGCAGAGATGTGATAAATACAAAGAAGAACCCAACCAAACTTCTAAAGATGTTCTTATCTGTATTTCTCTACAGCATCTGAGATGAAAGATGCACTAGATAAGAGTTAATGGCAGATTTGATACAAAAGAAGAAAAGATTAATAAACAAAAAAGAAACAACAAAGTTCTGGGACTTAGCTCAGTGGAACAGTGCCTGCCTGGCAAGTACAAGGTCCTGAGTTCAATTCCCAGTACCATAAAATAAATTTTTTTAAAAAGGAAACAATAAAGACAATTCAGAATGAGCCACAAAAGGAAAGTAACACAGAATAAGAGCATGAGTAATGTGTGCAGTACTTAAAGGACAGGACTAGGGTAGAGATACAAATTTGATGAAAACTATAAATCTATAGAACCAAGAAAGTGAACAAAACTCAAACTCAAGAAGAATAAAGTACACTACACCAAAGTACATCACAATCAACTGGCTAAAAAACACTGACAAAGAAAAAAATGCTAAAGTAGCCAAATCTAAAAGATATGTTATATATGGAGGGAAAAAGATGACAATGTAGGATTTCTTTTTTTTTTTTAATTTAAACAGGGGGGAAGCAAAACAGAAAAAAGGGTAGAAACAATACAGAATTTCAAAAAAAAATAAACACTAAGAAATCACTATTTGATACATTACATATTATCTTCTTGGATATAGTTGTTCAAGTTACAAAATTAAAGCATACAAACTGGACATTCAAACAGTGAGGCTGCAAACAGTTCTGTTCACTGATCCAACAAAAACTTTGTAACATGGTTATCAATCCTACACACTTAAGTATACATACAGTTATCTCTTTTAGAGCATTTTCTTTTCCTCCTCTTGCTTTTTTTAAAATTTTTTTTATTTAAAGAAAAAATTTTGAAACAGAAAGAGGGTAGAAAAAATACAAAAATCTCAAAAACTAAAACAAGACAAAAACAACAGCAACAAAAAATAGTAACCAGTAAAAAATCACTAGTTGATAATTACATACTTTCCTCTTAGATGCAGTTGTTCAAGTTACAAAAGTAAAGTCCACAAAGTGGACATCCAGTGAGACTGCAGTAAGTTTTGCTCATCCATCCAACTAAAACTTTAGCAACATGGTTAGTAATTCCACATACTCAAACATACATGCAGTTATATCCTTTAGAATACTCTCTTTTCCTTTTTTTCTTTACAATAACTATAATCCATTCTCGTAAACTACTTAGAAGTTCTACACATGTATATGTTTCTACACATATACCTAGCCTTTCTGTATTAGAGGGAGAAACAAATCAAAACAAGTCAGCAATACAAATTCCTAGAGAAACACTAAATGAAAAGAACATACAAAAACACAACACTAGGTGATCTACAGTAGTTACTATGATGTCTCTTGTTATTTTCAATAAAATTATATCATCAAGTATAATATAAACTTAGCATTGCTTTACACTATTAATAAAATCTAAACATTGCAGACATTATAGGACTTCAAAGGCAGTTAACAATCAAACCAGAATGGGTATCCTATTGAATCCTATCATATTCAGAGTAGTTGCCCCTACTCTCAGACTCAACATTCTCAAGCATACCAGATTCAAGTAAAATCAGTCAAGATATAACAGTGATATAACCAATCTTCTCTGTCTTATCTCTGCCATGCTATTTTTCTGTTGTTTACTTTTCTCTTTCATTCCATTGTCTGCCCCTTTCTTTGAGGCCTTTCTGCCATTATTCCTGGAACCCTGGTGGTTTTCTTCTCTCTCTCTAGAATGTCCTTCAGTATTCTTTGCAGGGTTGGATTGGTGGTCACAAACTCCCCCAGTTCCTCTTTGTTGTGGAAATATCTTGTCTCTCCATTAATTTTGAGAGACAGTTTTGCAGGGTACATCATTCTGGGTTGGAGGTTAGTTTCTTTCAGGGCTTGGAAGATTTCATTCCAAGCTCTTCTTGATTTGATGGTTTGCATTGAGAAGTCCACTGTGATTTTGATGAGTTTTCCTTTATAGGTAATCTGTTTCTTTTCTCTGACCAGTTTTAATATTCTGTTCTTGTGATGGATTTCTGGGATCCTGATTATTATATGTCTGGGTGTAGATGTGTATGGGTTGTAGTTGGCTGGAGTTCTATATGCCTCATTTATCTGAACTTCACTTCCATTACCTATGTTTGGGAAGTTTTCCTTAATTATTTCTGTGAATAGACTTTTTTATTTCATTTGTATTTGTTGCTGCATCTTCATTCACATATTTTATTCTTAGGTTACAAATCCTCTTGTCATCTTCTAGCCTTTGTATCGTTGCTTCCTGGTTCCTTGTTATTTTTAAGATATCCTTCCTTTCACAATCATAATTTGCAAATCTATCTTTAAGTTTTGAAAGTTTGTCTTTAGTTTCTGTTAAAAGGTTTTGCCAGGTTTTAATGGAGTTTTTAATTTCCTGATATTCTCTTTGGATCTGTTTCATATATTCTAGATTTTGTTTATATTCTTCATCAAAGGCTTCTCTCCTTTCTCTGGGTTCCTCTATTCTTTCATTTGTGCCTACTTGAGGATTACCCAGGACTTCTTTTATTAATTTTCTTATATCTTGCTTCACCTGAATGAGAATTTCAGATTTAAATTTGACTATGAGGCCACAGATGTGTTTCTTTATTTCTGATGAGGCTGTCTCTGACATTACAGGTTTGCTGCTCTCAACCTCCTCTGCATTTACCTCTGTTGGACTCACTTTCCCTGGTTCCGCAGTTGGGGACCTTTTGCTCTTTCTCTGTCTTGTTATGTTTCCGGCCCCCTTCAGACAGGTAGGTGATGGAGGTCTCTGGACCTTTCATTTTGCTTACAGTTTTTCTGCAGCACTCTTGCTAGGGAAGTACCGCCCCCCAGTCCACTGCGAATCTGCGAGTTGCAGGCTGAGAGCTGGCTCCTCCCCCTATGCCAGTCAAGCAATTTATGCTTCAACAGGTTTGTGTGTTCCCTGGGGATGCCACTGGCCCAGAAAAGCCTCCTCCCTGACTATTGGGTTTCAACCAGGGGCGTGGCCCTACCTGAGCAGATCCCACCAATCTGCTTTGGACTAGGAGTCATCAGCAGAAGTCGCTTCCGGTTTTGATTCAAGCTGGCCCTGCCCAACTCCAAAATGTCACTGCCCAACTCCAGAATGTCGCCCAGCCAGTACTCCCGGTTTGGGGGTTCCAGTTCCCATCACTCACCAAAGTTCGTGCAACTTGACTGGCTGTTTTCACTCCCTGCCGCAGCGCCTCCTCCAGCGGAGGGTCTGGAGCTCACCAATCCCTGCTCTCGGCAGGGCTAAGATCTCAGCTGGATCCTGAGTCACCTGACTTTAAGACGGGCTGGTACAGCGATCGGGGCTTGCCCAGCTCCAGCCCTCTGTCCATGCTTCTTCTTCTTTCTTTTTTCTTTTTGTTTTTCCTCAGTTTCTTCCTGGGTCGTGAGAATTCCTCTCCTTTTGTCTGGCTTTCTCCATGTTGCGAGATTCCAGCGTCTGAGTTGTTTTTATTTATTTTTTCCTCAGAGAGGCTCTCTTGTGCTGCCACTCAGTCGGTCATCTTGCAATCTCTCCCAATGTAGGATTTCTGACAGAAGCAATGTGATCAAGAATATGGAAGATCTTTAAATCACAGGGGAAAAAAACTCTACCTAGAATTTCAAACCCAGAGGAACAGAGTTATTTTAAAAACAAAGACAAGATAAAGATGTTTTCAGACCTAGAAGAGTTGAAGGAATTAGACGTTTAAATTGAAGAGAACAGTCTCATTTTCAAAAGAATAAAAATATGCCAACACAGTGATAAATCTGATCAAAAAATGACAAACCAAATTCTCATGAAAACGCAAAGATTTAAGGACAGTATAACAACTTTGAAGTGTTAGAACTAACTTCCAGATGTCAAGGCATTTTGTAAAGTGACAGTCATCAAGTATTGGTGTAAAGGTAAGCAAAAGGATCAACAGAAAAGACTGCAGTCATATAATGACTCATACACCTAAGAAACCAATCTTTGAGAAAAGTGCAATTATTGGAGAAAATTTTTTAGTAGATAATACTCAAAAATCAGACTTCAACACTCAAAAGAATTTGATTTATACTTTACATCATATATAAAACTAGTTGGAAAAGAATCCCAAACCTTAATGTGAAATCTGAAAGTATTATCCTTTTAGGAGAACACATAGGAAAAAAAAATTTCATAAACCAAAAATTTCCCGAATGACACCAAAAGCCTACAGCATGAAACGGGAAATGGATAATCTGGATTTCATCAAAATTAAAAAATGTCTTCTCTTCAAAGGGCATGGATAGGATAATAAAAACACAACCCAAGGAAAAAATACACTTACATAATAAGAACATTTGTCTAGAATGAGTAAATAAGTCTCAAAATTTAGTAATAAGAACACAAATCCTCCAACTTTAAAAATTGTTAATGACACTTCAGAGAAGACAGAGAGGGAAAACAGCAAGTGGGGCAGGGTAAGTGACGTTATGGGCCAAGGTCAGAGAACTCAGTATGAGTACTCAACAGCGAACCAGGTTTATTCCTCATTCCAGTAAGACAGATTCAAAAATACACAATTCTCAAGTCATTGAATAAAATACTCATAAATTGTACATAACTCAATATCCTCCATCATTATAGAAATGCAAATAAAAATCATGTGAGATACCCCCCACATACCTATTAGATTGGCTATTATTAAGAACACTGATATTAAGTGTTATACTGTTCCTAAGATATGCTATTTATACACACAAATAAAAAGAAATGTGAACAAATAGGTCCTAGGAAGCTATGATATTCATGTGAGTCATCTGAACAGTGGAAAAGGGATATACAGAGTTTTTCCAAGGCCCTACACTAGAAGATGTCCCAACATAAAAGAAATTCATCCAAAAGGCAGAAATGAGCTCAGTTACCAATTTGAACCCCCGCTTTCAGGAGGCCTTGGCTGTGTCTTAAGTCTTCTCTGGTTTGTTTTGGTGTATGATGACCCTGTCTCTCACCCATGGATAGGCATCTCAGAAAAGGAGTACATCTTATCAACCTTGGACCAACAGGTGAGTATGCATAAGAACTCCAATCCCCTCCTCCAGAAACCTTGAGTCAACATCTGTATTCCTAAAGGTAATGAAGAGGGTACAAGCATCTCTCAGATCTCAACTTTGGTTTTAGGTCAGCTCCAAAGAGCAGTCTCTTCCCATCAAAGCTATACTCAGATCTCTGCCCTTTTGGTCCATTTGTCTGTGCACTTTCAGCCATCAGTGGATAGTTAACACAGTTTCTATATACACACCTACTTACATCAGTCACGTGTTCAAAGTCAACATCAGAGATGTAAGTATATTTGCCTCAATTTTTTCTTTTTTTATATGACTCACCAATTACTCCACCTTCACAAATCATTCCACCTAGAAGTTATTTTATTTTACTTAAATAATCTAAACTTTAACACTTGTCCAGGTAGATTTCCTGAAAGTATGACTGAAGAGATTACTAATTTTCCTAAGAAAGTTTAACTTCAATGGGTCAATATGATTATTAGTTACTTATGGATGAAACTTGCACCTTTTTTCATGGGATTTGCTCCATTTTCTCCCCCTCAGAATGGCCTCCTGTCTTCCCTTCCTTTCATTGTTGCATGGATCTTTGGTCTTCTGAGTGGCCAGCTGGCAGATTTCCTTCTATCCAAGAATTTTAGGTTTGTCACAGTGAGGAAAACTGTCACATTTATAGGTAAGAACAGGGTCTGAGGTTAGAAAAGTTCACAAGCATTCAACAAAGAATTTATGTCGCCGTTTAATTTGTCTGTCTCCCATTCCCTAGGACAACTTCCAGCTTCAGCACTTATTGCAGCCCTGCCCTACCTCAGTTCCAGCTACATCACAACAATCGTATTTCTAACACTAGGATGTGGAGTGTCCCCCTTATCTCAATCAGGGGTCTATGTCAGTGCCTTAGATATTGCTCCAAGGTAGGATTCTTGTCTTCACTTTGAGTATCATATTTTCTGAAAAACGTTTAGTTTGTACCTTACTGGGAGCCTAAAGCTTAGTAAAAGAATAAAGCACAGGCAGGAATTGCAGATAGTCCTGCATGCAGTAAGAGGGATACTGATTTGTGATAGTTTCTCATTAAATATACACAGCTTAAGTCCCTTTTGATATAATTATGTGATGAATTCTTACATAGAACAGGACTAAAGGATACTGTCAGGCATCTCTGAATTTGGTCTAGAACATTCCTATCACCCACAGATATTCCAGTTTTCTTCTGGGAGCCTCAAGGGGATTTGCACACATATCAGCTGTGCTGGTACCCATCATCAGTGGGTTTCTCCTCAATCAGGTAGAGTTTTCTTTTCAAAAAAACCTCTTAAAATGCTCTCTTCAATCCATTTGTAACAGCAATAGCATAAAGACTATATTTAAAGGTCATGAAATCAAACTAATTATGGGTAATGTCAAGACAATAAATCTAGGAAAGAAAAATATAGAACAATTTCTTTGGTAATCTCAACTCTGGTTTACTCTGGAAACAAAGAACTAACTAGTGATGCACTGGTCATTACTATCTGACACTGGAGTCACACAGCCACATAAGTGTCTTGAGAATATGATTTTATATCAATCTTCCATGTCATCTGAAACTTTGAAATTTTCATTTCCATAATTGTGCAAAAGGAAAAGAATAATGTGAGCAAACATTTTAAATCTGTTTTGCATACTGTCATTATTGTAAATATTTCATGTGCAGTAATCTTATTTAAGCATAAATTCTGACATCAATTATGAAAATTGAATATGATTATTGCTATTTCCAAATAATTAAACCAAAAGTCAGGTAAAGTAAGTCTTTCTGATAAGAGGATGTATAATCATAATTCTAACTTAGACATGTCCAGGTATAAAGTCCATAATCTATTCACTACACCATCACAATGTAAGAAGAATCTTTAAAACAATCCCAGAACTTATCATTTATACAACCAAGATTCATACAAGAGATAACATATATGGCAGTTCAGTAATAGTGACAAATGAAGTGCTGGAGACAATTACAAAGGTGCCCAAATGATTTTTATTAAAAATATTTTAAATGTATTTGGAATTTTGTTCTCTATCAAGTCACTTTCAGGAAATGAATTTCTACATGGAAATTCACTTGTGAACATTGTCATTTTAATTAATAATAGGAAGTTTCATAGAACAAAAGATGAAAGCAATAATACTGTTTGCTTGCTTTTTGTCTCCAGGACCCTGAGTTTGGGTGGAGGAATATGTTTTTCTTGTTATTTGCCATTAATGTTTTTGGAGTCACCTTCTACATAATATTTGGAGAAGCAGATGTCCAAGACTGGGCTAAAGAGAGGAAAATCACTCGTTTATAAAGGTAAAGGAAAACTCTTTCATTTCACAGAAACACAACTTAAAGTTTTACATTACATGTCACTTTCTTTTCATAGTTGTCCCACTTTCAATGGAAAAATCATCGTGGTCCATGTTTCATAAAAAGGAAGACTTCAGTGATGAAAATACAACAGAAAGAATTGTATTTCCTATGGGTCTTATAAAAAATGAGATCAGTTTTTTCTTCTACTCAGACTTCTCCTGAGGAAGGCATACGATGAATAAAAATACAAATGAAATGATAATGAAGAACAAAGTTGTCCTCTTTGGATTAGCAAGAGATGTTGTATGGAAACCACTGCATTAGTTTCTATTTCTGGATATAAGAAATGTTTGAAACCCTTAGTCCTAGATAGCAGTGTATTTTTCATAATTGATTAATAGCACATGAATAAATGTTTATTAGATTAACATTGATTAAATTGCATATTCATTTCTGTTTATTGGGCTGGGTATTTTAAGGTGCTGCTCTTTGTGTGGGTGCCCCTCTCACCAGCATACCCAGACCCTAGGAGCTGAGCTGCATGGATTGCATTTCACACTCCCCTGCCCATTGTCTTCCCCTGGATGCATGCTGGAGACAGGAAAGTGAGGACAACCTGTATTTAGCTGTGAGGCTCACTACAGTTCACAGCCCAGCCTTCACATGCCCTCCCTTGTCCATTAGACCTTTTTTCTTTTGCTAGCTCTAATGTTCTCCAGAATTCCTTGTCCTTTTCCTACATATGTCTGACTCTGTGTAAACCATCTCTAGTAACAATGTGCCAAAACTACCCAGTCTGCATTCTCCTCTTAGACCCAGCTAACTCAGTGCTTAAATTGTCTGTCCAGCTTAAAACATGAAACGGATTAGTGCTTTTGTCAAGTGATCACTTGTTGGTGTCAGTGTGCCACAGCAGGTTTAGAGCCTCAGGACCACGTTGTAGGTTAATCACCATGCTAATGTGTACCATGCAGAACAAAGATTACCGCCATCAAATTGTTTCATATAGAGGTGACATGACAAGCAACAGTTCTGAGTGAAAAATTAAGGAAGGATATAGAGGGTCAAGCTTGAACAAACTCAATAATTACTTTGATAATATGAAGGGCAGACACAGTTACCATGCACTGTATTAGGTACAATAGCAGAAGGACTTGCAGGGCATTATTATAGATGAAGAGTTCCCATCACCAGTAGAGGCATGGGGGAGATCTCCTCCAACTTAAAAGTTTAATGCAGAGTCATATAGTAAGTATCACACTGGAGCCAAATTTGTGCAAAAGCATAAACAAAGAAATACAGTAGGTTCTGAAGAGAGCCACCTATCTCTACAGCTAAGAGTGTACAGAAGATGCAGTTAGGGAAATGGACATGGCTTAAGTGTGAAGAACCTGTGTGCCATGTTAGTTAGTTTGTCATGTTTCTTCCAAACAATAAGGATCATAATAGCAGATACATGGGCAGATAATTTTTTAAGATGAAAGACTCTGCTTTTATTCCAAAATCAGGAAGCATAGCTAAATGGCCACCTGTCTAGTAGTCTATTCAGCAGTAGTGAGAACTGAGTTAGATCAGGAGGAGCCGGGGGCAGGGGGAAGAGAGGTGAGGAATATCTACAAGGTAAAATGGGAGGGTTCTGGTATTTAGTTAAATGGAAACCCAAGAGATAAAGATTCAAGGAGCCCTTGGTCTCTAACTTGAAAGACCAAATAGCAACTAAACCAGAGAATACCGGATGTTGAGTCCTTTCTGAAGAAAGATAGCAATCTGACTTTGGAACATACTGTGCTAGTAGTGACAGAATAATCAAATGGATACATGCATTAGTTTTCTGCTCTAACAAACTGTCAACAAACTGTGTGGCTTAAACAACAATAATTTTTTGCCTCATTACTATACAAACCAGTTTTGGCAGACTTGGTTCCATTTAAGGACTGGATGAAGAATCTGTTCTATGTCTCTAGTGACCCTAAATTTAATCAATACCTTCTGTCAGAGTCCTCACATCATCTTTCTGTTTTATTGTCTTTCTTGGTGTCCGAATTTCCCCTTTTCCTAAGAACACTAGTCATGGTGAGCTCTGACACACTCTAATACCCTAATCTTAATTTGATCACGTTCAAGGATCATGTATCCAAGTGAAGTCACACTCATGAATATTGGAATTAAATTTTAACCATATTAGGGACAAGGTGGGGGGGGACACAATCCATAAACACATAATTAATAAAGGGCCAGATCGTGATTCTGAAACTTACAGAAAGGAACTAGATTAGAGATAAATATACAGGGGAGATAAACATATTTGATTCTAAAGAGCTGAATATGAGCTGGCTTGATCTGCAACAGCCTACAGATGGAAAAACACCAAGCCAAGACAAGGAACAACAATTAGAAGGTGGGCAGAGCAAGAGATGCACATGCATATGAAAACGTCAGGCATATAAGAGTAAAAAAGTAGGAATGTACAATTCTTGGAGAATCACATGAGCATGACCTCTTAAAAAGACAACTGCTTAATACTAACAGCTGTGTGTGGGGAAGTTAAGTTAGATGAGCTTAGAAAAGCAATCTGGTCATTTTCTGATTAGTTCATCCAGGACTTCTTCACGGCACAGTTAGTAGAGAGATGGGCATACAAGCCACTTCTACCTGTTAGTGAGTGCAGTGGCTCAGTGGTATCCCCTATAAGCTCATGTGTTGGAACAAAAATCCTCAAATTTACATGCTGTTATGTGGAGGATGAGCCTTGTAGAGAGAATTACAATCAGAAGAGATCTTAAGGGAAGAGATCTTGTGATGACATTAATGGCTTTATAATTAGAGGAAGACGGGATCAGGTTGTAGCTCAGTGGTAAGGAGGAAAAGGAGAGAATGGAACTAGCAAGCTGATCTATCTTGGCACATGATGCTCTTCACCATACTTATTAAGATACAGCATTAAGGCTCTCACCAGATGCTGGTGCCAGGCTCTTAGATTTCCCAGCCTCCAGAACCAGAACCCAAATAAACCTCTGTTCTCTACCAACTATCTGATCCCAGGAATATTGTTATAGCAACAGAATGTGTCAGTGAATAAATGTAACTGAGAAAGAAGAGTAAGCAAAACAATTGTTTTTGCAAACTTTGGTTGAGAAAGACAGATGGAAATATAACAGATGGGAAAATGAGGGAAATCAAAGTGACTCTACAGAGAAAGAGAACTTTCCAGGGGAAGCCCTGGAGGTGGAATCAGTGGGAATAAAGGTATGGAACAGCCAGCAAAGGAGATGAATCAAGGTGTGGAGGACACAGCAAGGTTCAGAAGGAGTAGTTTTTTGGAACTGACAGAAAAAAAGCTATATAATCAGAAATATGACTTTTCTCATTCAGACAGAAAATCTATGCTTTCTCAGTAAAAATGCCTGCTCGAAAACACGTGTTAAACTAAATTAAGGTATTTCAAAGTAGATATATCTCCATTGGATGAATACTCTTGTCTCAAAAGAAAAGAAAAAAATAGTTGTCACTAATTCACAGGTAAAATTTGCCAGTTTTCCTCACTGAAGATTATAGCCAAAAGGATCTGTGTTTGTCTCAGCTGCAAGATGTTTCGTATTAAGTATATCACTAAAATATCTATGTGAAAATTAACGGTGATTTAAAATTGAATCAAGTGATGGAAATGATTCTCCCTTTGGGTGTAAACATTTTGAAAATTCTATGGACTACATAATAAGATCAAAAATTCAATACAGCAATTGTAGTCATCCTACTACAATCAAATTTTTAAAATGATGTCTGTTGTCCTCTCTGAAATCCAACACACACACAAAGATTTTTTCCCCACATTGTTTTGCTGTTTTGTGACTACAATCTTTCTGAAATTAAGAAATACACTTCTGAGAGTGAAGGAAAAGAGACAAGAATGAGTACAAGAAGCATGTTGATTTGTTCTCCTGAACAAAGATGCAGGGTTGGCATGTTTAGATTACAATTCATTCAGGGCATCAAGGCCACATCGTAATGTGGTGATGGTTAGTGTCCTGTCCATGTGACAGCACATTAGAGTCTCATGGGCCTGTGTTGCAGTGCGCTGAGGGTTAGTAAGCCCATGTGACAACATGGGTGCTAGAAAGACCGGTGGAAGCTTACACATGGCTACTGAGGTCTCAATGACAGCATCCTGGGCACCTTCTCATGCATCTGACGGTACACTGGGGAGGAAGCTCACAGGGAGCATGCTATGTGTTAACCCTCTCATGTGTGAGCATGCTGGGAGTTGGTTTGGTTCATGGCAGCACATCAAGGGTTGACAGAGCATTATTTCATGAGAGCCACTGTGGAACTGGTCATTTCAAGACACTCCTTCCTTTCCCCCTATCCCAAGGCTTGGTAACCAGGCAGGTGTTAGAGCCCAAGGATACTGATCACAGCATTCAGCATTTGCAATAGCCTGGCTGTGAAAGAAGTTTTTTCCAAGAAGAGAGAACTAACTTTTTTGGAGTAACAAGAGTTGCAGGCCTTTACTGTAGAGCTAGAGAATAGATAAGTAGCTTACCCAGGATCACAGCAGTGAGCAACAAAGCTGAGATTCAACTTCAGGCACTAAGACCCAAGAGTCTGGGCCTGTGATGTCATCCTATAGTATTCTTGAATGTGTTTTCTACTGGTAGGAGAAGCAATAAGAACCAGAAACTTATATGCATATCTATTAAATCTTCACAATAATGCCATGAACTAATAAATATTATTTGTATTGCTTCACAGTCAGGAGATTAGGTGATTTGTTTGAAGTCATGTTATGTGTGGTACAAACAAAAATTAACAACAGCAGAATCCTATTGTACAAACTCAATATAAATGTTAATCAAGATTTGAATTTCTACTGACTTCCAAATACGTTGCCAGCATGCAAAAAGCAATTCATTACCTTATTTGCTTAGTTTTCTACCAACTGCATCTGCCATGAGTGGCAGGCCTTACTCCGGGATGAAGTGCCATAGCAGCCAGTTGTCTCTCCTGGCATAGGTACTTCACTAGCTGCCATTTCACCACCAGAGCACAAATCATAAGGGAAGGAAATCACTAGGGGAGGCTTCCCATGAAAGTCTAGCTGAGTCTCATAGGGAAGTTCTCTGCAAGTGTATGTCTTACCTCAGAGGTGTTCCAACCAGAGGCATGGGGGCTTTCCCCTTGCCTTCATCACCCCGTTAGAAAGCACCTTCTTTATAGAGCAGCCAGTGGTCTTGCCTCCTGGCTTGAGAACACGTGTGACTGAAAATGCCCTGATTCTGCCTACCATTCTCTTCTAGCCTTCTTCTACGCACACTGTGCCCTTTTCCCATGACTTCACTTGCCAACAATTCACTACCAGGCACAAACACAGCCTCAAGCATGACATTTTTCATATAGTTGATTTTAACATGAATTTTTTATAGGCATATTACACACAATATGGGGAGTGAATTGTTTAATGCCAAAACTAGAGAGCAATGTTATTAAGAAAGGATGTTTTCAGGTGATATTCAAAAAACAGTGACAGGCATTGTGAAATCTTTAGCAATGATCACACCTAGGCAACTCCAATCTGGGTAGGAGGGACACTAAGGGAAATGATTTACACTGACAAGGAGAAAACTGCATTTGTAAGCCACATCCTACCCTTACCAAACTTTCAATCCCCAATATATAAAAGGATTTATGAGATTTATGCTATCATTGCAATGTCAGTGTTTTGTATTAAATCAACAAGAAATTTAAAATCACTCCCAATGTGTTCATTGATTCACTCTTTCATTATTTGTTCCATTAAACGTAAAACCAAGCACAATAGAGGGTATAATTACTCCAGGATGCTATTCCTATATCTAGGTAGCTAGAAAAAATATTAATCATATTCATTATTGGCCTAGATGATATTAATATACTCATTTTAAACTAAACTAAATGCATTCCCACTTTGATTTTCTTTAACCTTATCAAAATTTGCACCCGACCACTCCATCACAAACAACCTAGTTTCAAACTTCTTGGAAATTGCAACTTTAAACAACAGTGGTTAGACTACCTTACTTGTACAAATTTGCAAAAGCAAGACTTTGTGAACACATTGCTAGTGTCTTCCCACAGGACCTCAAAAAGGGCCCAAGCCAGTGAAAGTCTCTTAATCTTATCTGAAAGAATAAATAAACACAGCTGGCCACTGAAATCTAATGTTCTGAGCCTTGTTCATCCTTCTGTGGCCTCCAGTGTAGGCAATACTACTTGGTTGTTATAGTCTGAATATGAAGTATCACACATATGGAGTTTGATCTCCATTGTAGCAGAGTTCAGACATGGAGCATGGCAAGGTGATTTTACTCCAAGTGGGACAATCTCATCAATGAATTATACTAGTGATGAGTTCATTAGCTGAATGGACTGTTAAGAGGTGTGGTTTAGGATTCCCAGCCCATGGGAGAAGCTTTGGAACATCTCTCCAAGCCAGTAAGACCAAGCCCAGTGTGCCAAATCACCGGAGAATACAAAGAAAGTCCTCATGGGCCTAACTAGGCCAAGCTGAGACCTCTAAACTGCTAGCAGGGGCCTGCATATACTCCTGGGATCTGAACATGCATGAGTTGAGTCCCAGTGCATGGGGAAAGATTTGGAACATCATTCAAAACCTGGAAATATAGGAAAATGACAAAATGAAAGAGAAAAATGCAATCTCAAACTTCCAGCCCAACCAAGCAAGCCTAGGAGACATGGACATAGAAGAAAATGTAAATCATACACCTGAAATTCCTAAAATGATAACAACTGAAGTAAAGAAACAACTCGGGGAAGCTATAAAAGAACTCAGATCAGAAATAATCTCCCAAGTAAAAGAAGAAATGATAAATGCAAAGAAAGAAATGCTGAACACATCTAAAGAAGAGGGTTAAAAAGTTAGAGGAACAATGCAATAAGATGGAAACCCTGAAAGAACAATATAAGAAATTAACAGAATGCAAGAAGCAGATTCAAAGAGATATACAGAAATCAAAAAATCCATTGAAAGTTGGCAAAACTGCCTCAGTGAAAGTGAAGATAGAATATCAGACCTGGAAGACAAGATTGCAGCTAGTGAACAGGAAAGGAAAGATCTTTTAAAAATAACATGGAATCAGCAAATAACAATTCAACAACTGCAAGATGATGCAAAGAAAAACAACATAAGAATAATAGGGATAAACAAAAAAAAGGTGACAACACAAACAATATCAAGAGGCTATTTACAGAAGTAATAGCTGGAAATTTCCCAAACATGAGAATGGAAACTGACATAGAGATCGGTGAAGCATATAGAAGTCCAAATAAACATAACCAAAATAAAGCTATACTCAGATATATAATAATCAACATCCCAGAAAACCAACATAAGAACAGACTATTAAAAGCTGCTAGAGACAAGAGACAGATCACCTATAAAGGAAAGCCTATCAGAATCACAGAAGACTTCACAACACAAACAATGAAATCAAGAAGAGCATGGAGTGAAGTATTTTAGATCCTAAAGGAAAACGACTTCCAACCCAAACTGATGTACCCTGAAAAACTGTCCTTCAGAATGGATGGATAAATAAGATACTTCCACAGCAAAGAACAACTGAAGAATTTCATGACCCCCAACCCTGCAAATAATACTGAATGACATTCTAGACAGACATAGGAAAAAAACTACTAAGCAAGGCAAACAAACAGAGTGGAAAGGTAAAGAATCAACAACAGAAGATAACATGTCAAAAGTAAACCAATATAGATCAGTTATAACAATTAATGTAAATGGCCTCAATTCACCAATTAAAAGAAACAGACTGGCAGAATGGATCAAGAAACAACATCCAACCATATGCTGTATACAAGAAACCCATCTAACCCAAGAGG
>PVLA01010350.1:0-64345 GCA_004027455.1 Hydrochoerus hydrochaeris
ATGCTCAGACTGTAGAGAGGCACAAATGAGCAATAAAGCCCAAGGAAATACAGGATTCAAGAAGCAGAGCAGTTTAAGGTCTTAATCCCTTCCATCAAGACTTACAGACCCTACATACCTCCCAGAAACATATGAAGTTCTTATCACAAATTGTAAATAGCAGAGTTGCCAGATGACATCAACGGCTCTGGGATTCATTTCATGGTTGAAAATTCAAGGACACTGAAGCAAGGGGAAATGGATATTCTGGCAGGATAGGGTGTAGGTAGGTGTAGGGATGTGGCTGGGATCAAAGGTGAGTTGAAAATTTGATTAGAATCTAGTCACTGATAAAGCCAGTTCATTCTGGTGAAAGAAAGGCTGTAGCTGAGAACCTAGGGTAGCATCCTAAGAAAGCAGGATGCTGGGTTCTTAGAAGGTCTATCTCCACCCTCCTTGTGAGGAAGTGCTTCATAGCTATGGCGGTGAATTCGTGGCAGCTTTGGGATCAGTGTACTCAGATTTTCCTATATTCCTCTCTTGCTGGGGTCCATGATAAACATGAACACAGCAGGGCTTTGAAGAAAGAGGTCCTGGAGGAGCTGCTCAAAGGAGAATCGCCAAGGCCTAACCTCATCATCCCCAGGCAACAGTGAGCCCTGGCCTTGTCCTGGGGGACATTTCACAGTATCCTGTCCTCAAGTGAGGTGACCTCCCCTGAAAATGCTGCTCTAGGAAAGGGAATTTTAATGAATCCTCCAGGGCATATCTCCTCACTAGCCATTTCTAAAAATTTCTCCCACTAAATGGGCTCTGAGGCCTACGGTCTTGCTGAAACTGTCCTGTGTAAATTGATGGCATCTGTGACTGACCCCAGAAGTAGGGCTCTCTGTCCAGCCTGTCCAAATTCTAAAGTGTGTCTCATGACATTTCTAGGAGCTATCACTTCTCCATCTCTCTCTCTCTGTGATGTATGGGAAAGGTGTTTGTAAGCAGGGAAGCACCACCCTGGGCCTCATAATGCTATGTTTTAAAATTTTGCTTCAGAGAGCAATTAAAAAGAGAATCAAAAGAACTGACAAGAAGAGCACCAAGCAATTCTGCCAGGTACCCTAAATTAGCTGCCACTCCCCACCTCCAGGAAAATGCAAAGAAGAAAGTTGGGGGATGCTAAAAATAAAAAACTCTTATTTTGCATATTAAATATATATTCACATATAAGCAGTCACACACACACATGTACACACACACACACACATACACACACACACACACACACACACACACACACATATATATATATATATATATATATATGTAGTTTTTTTTTCTCACTCTAAGGTCAATGTATTACTACACTAGATAAAAACACACCCATTGTCTTAATCATTAACTTGATTTGTATATAAGTTTCCTCCTAAACTACCTGTAATATCCAAAGATAAGGCCCGGATAAGGACAAGCAGGTGACAGAAAATCAAACAAAGCCCACCTAGGCATGTCCATGTAGTCGCTGGTACCCAAAAAAGCCAATCAAGTTTTGGCAAGCCCCAGGGGCAAGGTTCCCTATTACTTAATAATAGGGGTAAAGACAAGGCCCATGGGTTTCTGGTTTGCAAACCCTTGCTCACCTTTTCCCTGGCAGCTGTCCATTTCCTGATTTTGCTTCTTACAAATAAATCATCTTCCCTTTTAAACTTTGTTTCTTTAACTCATTCCTGGTGCTGAGTTTACAGTCTGGGCTGGCTGTGGAGCAGCGATGTGCCCCTAGATGCAACAGTGCAGCTGGCCTGGGCTGTTACCTGCTAGTGGGGCTGAAGAGCAAACTTCAGCTGATGTCAGGTCTCTCCTCATTCATCAGGAGCCTGAGCTGACTTATTGGATGGTTCCAGGCATTTCCAGTTCTTCACTTACTGTTTCTATCCTCTCATGCCTGTGCGCAGGTGTTCATGCACCTGTGTGCTCTGTTGCCCAAGGGCTCATGTGCTCTGAGTCCTGGAACAGAGTCACAGCATCAGCTTCAGGCATCCCTGCTTGATTTCAGGCTTTTGTCATCATACACCTGTTTTTTGTTTGTTTGTTTATTTTTCCTTTATGCTCTTGTGCCTGAGTTTCTCTCTCTTATTTTTTTTCTAATTTTGCCAGTGCATCCTGATAAACTGCTGCTGGAATTTTCTTATCTTTTACTTTCAACATTAAGGAAGTTGAAAATAAGTTGCTATTTTCTTTTTTTTAAATTTTATTTAAACAGAAAAAAACACAAAAAATGGTGGAAATATTACAGAATTTCAATAAAAAGATAATAAGAAATCTCTAGTTGATAAGTTACATATTGTACTTTTAGAAATAGTTGTTCAAGCTACAAAATTAAAGCATACAAAGTGAACATTCAAGCATTGAGACGGCAAACAGATCTGCTCAACAATCCAACAAGAACTTAGAAATATGTTTATCAATCCTATACACCTAAACATACATGCAGTTACATATTTTATAGCATTTCCTATTTCCTCTCTTTTTACAATAGCAATTACACATTTTGAAAATTTTACATAAGGAGAAAAAAACAGCAAAACAAAAAAGGGTAGCAACCATACAGAATTCTAAAAGAAAAAAAAAGAGAAAAATCACTAAGAAATCACTAGTTGATAAATTCCTTATTATCATCTTGGATAAAGATGTTCAAGTTACAAAATTAAAGGATATATGGTAGACATTCAAACAGTGAGACTGCAAACAGTTCTGCTCAAAGATGTGAAAAGATTCAGCAATATGGTCATTCATTTTACACATTCAAACATACATGCAGTTATATCCCTTAGAGCACTTTCCTTTCCTCTCTTTTTTATAATAGCAATTACACATTTTGGGTTTTATTACTCTTACAGTTCTTATTGCTTTTTACACTACAGACAAGATGTGATATGTATAAATATGATTCTTATTTGTTTCACTAATGAGGATAGTCTCAAGTTGTCTCCATTTACCTATGAAGGTCTCAAGATCATCCTTTTTATAGCTGAGTAATATTCCATTGTATAAAAATACCACATCTTTTTCATCCACTAAGCAGTTGATGGGCATCTTGGTTGTGTCCAAGATTTAGCTATTACAAATTGTGCAGCTATGAACATGGGTGCACATATATCACTGTGATATGAACTTTCCAGTTCTTCTGGGGAAATGCCCAAGAGAATAGCTGCATTGAATGGAGCTTTCAATCCTAGTCTTCTGAGAATTCTCCATATGTATTTCCCTAGTGGTTGCACCAGTCTACTCTCCCACCAACAGTGGAGCAGTGTTCCATTTTCTCTGCAGCCTCACCAACATTTGTTATCAGTTGATTTCTTGATGGAAGCTATGCTTTCTGGAGTGAGGTGAAATCTCAATGTTGTTTTAATTTTCATTTCTCAAATGACCAGTGATGGTGAACATGTCTTCATGTATCTATTTGCCATTTGTATATCTTCCTTTGAGAACTGTGTGTTCATCTCAGATGCCCATTTTTGGAGAGGATCTTTGAATTTGGGAGCTTGATGTTTTTCAATTTTTTATATGTTCTGGATATAAGTCCTTTGTCTGAGGGCTTGCTGGCTAAAATTATTTCCCACTCTGGGTTTTTTCTTTTCACTCATTTGGTAATTTCTTTTGAAGTGTAGAAAATTTTCAATAATATGATATTCCAGTTGTTAACTCTTTGAAGTGTTTCCTGTGCAGCTTGCATTTTGTTCATGAATTCTCTGCCTACCCCTATGTCTCCAAGATTTCAACCTACCTTGTCTTCCAGTACACTTCGTGTTTCTGTTTTAATATTTAGATCTTCATCCATTTTGACCTTAGCTTAGTGCATGGTGATAGGCATGGTCTACTTTCTGTCTTCCACATGTGGAAAACCAATTTTTCAAATATCATTTATTAAAGAGACTATCCTTCTTCCAGCAAACATGTTTAGCCCCTTTGTCAAATATAAGGTGGCTGAGTGTCTTTGTAGTAGTGCTTGCATCTTCTAATGTGTTCCATTGATCCTCAGATCTATTTCTTTCCCAGTATTATGCTGATTTTATCATGGTGACTTTATAATACTGTTTCAAGTCAGGAATTGAGATGCCTCCTGCCTTGCTTCTGTTGCCCAGAATTGCCTTTGCTATTCTAGGTTTCTTCTATTTCCAAATGAATTTTAGGAGTGTTTTCTCTAGATCTGTGAGGTATGTCAATGGCATTTTCATTGGGATTGCACTAAATCTGTGTAACAGTTTTGGGAGTATGGCCATTTTCACAATGTTCATTCTTCCTAGCCAAGAGCAAGGAATATCTTTCCATTTTCTAATATCCTCTTTAATCTCCTTTTTCACTGTAGTATTATTTTCAGCATAAGATTTTTTACATTTTTATTTAGGTTGATTCCTAATTATTTCAGTTTTTTATGTTATTGTAAAGTGTGATATTTATATAATTTCTCTGTCATTGAGTTTTTTGTTTGTGTACAGGAATGCTATTGATGTTTGTGCATTGACTTTGTATCCAGCTACACTGCGGAACTTGTTTATTGCCTTGAGTAGTCTTTCAATGGAGTTTTTTGGGTCCTCCCTATAGAGTATCTTGCCATCTGAAAATAGTAATAAATATAATTTATTCCTTTGCTATTTTCATTTTTTTATTTCTCTCTCTTGCCCTGGCTAGTGTTTCCAGAACTATACTGAAAAGGAGTAGTGATAGTGGGCCTCCTTGTCTTGTTCCTGATTTTAAAGTGAAAGGTGTCAGTTTTTGTCCATTTAGTATAATGTTGGGTGTTGGTTTGTCATAGATGGCCTTTATAAGGCTGAGGTAGACACCGTGTATTCTGAGTTTCTGAAGGTTTTTTTTTTTTATCATGAACATGTGTTGGACTTCATTGAAAGCTTTTTCTGCATCTATTGAGATGACTATGTGGTTTTTGTTTTTGGCTCTGTTGATGTGGTGTATTACATTTATTGATTTGCATATGTTAAACCATCCCTGCATTTCCTGGAAAGAACCACACTTGGTCATGATGTATAATCTTCTAGATGATTTGCTGCATTCTATTTGCCAGTATTTTGTTGAGAATTTTTGCATCAATGTTCATTAGTGAAATTGGCCTATAGTTCTCCTTTTTTGTTGGGTCTTTCTCTGATTTGATAACAGAGTAATATTTGCCTCCAGGAATGATTTAGGGAAGACTGCTTTCTTCTCAATTTCATTGAAGAGTTTAAGGATTATTGGCATCAAATATTCTCTAAATTTCTTGTAGAATTCAGCTGTGAATCCATTAGGATCTGGGCTTTTCTTTGATGGTAAGTTTTTAAATATGTTTTCAATTTCAACAGCTGACATTGGGTTGTTCAAAATAGCTATATCTTCTTGTTTGAGCTTTGGTAGTTCCTATGTTTCTAGAAATCTGTCCATTTCCTCTGTGTTTTCCACTCTATGTGAGTAGAGATTTTCAAAGTAGGTATGCATGATCTTTTGAATTTCCATGGGATCTGTAGAACCATCTCCCTTTTCAGTTTCTATTGTGTGAATTTGGGTTTTTTCTTTGTTTTTCTTGATAACGTTAGCTAGGGGTTTGTCAATTTTGTTTATTCTCTCAAAACACCAGCTTTTTGATTCATTAATTCTTTGTGGGGTTTTTTTGTTTTTGTTTTTTTAGTTTTAATTGCATTAATTTCTGCTCTAATTTTTACAATTTCCTCTCTTCTATGAACTTTGGGTTTAGGCTACTTTTCTTTTTTAGAAGCTTGAGAAAGAGCATTAGGTTATTTATTTGTGCTCATTCTTTTTTCTTGATATGACAATTTATTGCTATGTTTTCCCCTCTTAAGACCACTTTCATTGCATCCCACAGGTCACAGTATGTTGTTTCCATATTTTCATTGAATTGTAGGTATTGCTTTGTTTCTTCTTTAATTTCATCTATATCCCACTGGTTTTTCAAAAGGTTGTTATTTAATTTCCATGCATTTATACAGGTTGTGCAATTTCTTTTGCCAATAATTGCCAATTTCAGTGCACTATGGTCAGATATTATACATGGGATGATTTCAATACCTTTGCATTTACTTAAGAATATATTATGGTCTATTTTGGAGAATGTCCCATGTGCTGCTGAGAAGAATGGATATTCTAATGTGGTTGGCTGGAACACTCTGTAAATATCTACTAAGTCCAATTGCTCACAGGTATAATTCAGTTATGTTATTTCTTTGCTGGCTTTTTGTCTAGTTGATCTATCTCTTTGTGACAATGGGCTAAGATCCCCTGTTATAACTGTGTTCTTGTGCATTTGGTTTTTCATGTCCATTAGTATCTTTTTTATATAGTTGGGAGCTCCTGTATTTGGTTCTTATATATTTATAATTGTTAGTTCTTCCTCTTGAATTATTCCACTGATGAGTATGTAGTGACCTTCTCTATCTTTTTAATCATTTTAGATTTGAAGTTCACATTGTCTGCAAATAGAACAGTTACCCCTACTATTTTCTGGGTTCCAGTTGCATGCAATACTGTTTTCCATCCTTTGACTTTTAATCTATGAGTTTCCTTTTGAGTCAGATGTTTTTGTTGTATATAGCATATTGTGGGATCCTGTTTCTTGATCCATTCTGTCAATCTGTTTCTTTATATGTGAATAGAGGCTATTTACATTTATGGATATCACTTGTATGTACTAGCTCAACTTTGCCATGTTATGTTCCAGTTGTTTGCTGTTTGCTTTTCCCCTCATTTAATTGCTTGTCAGACCTGGTGGTTTCTTTCTGTTGTTGTTTTGGGGATTTTGGTCATTTTTATCTCTGTCTAGTATGTTTTTCAGTACTCTTTCTAGGGTTGGCTTTGTGGACATTAATTTCTTCAGTTGTTCTTTGTCATGGAAGTATTTTGTTTCTCTGTTAAATTTGAATGAAAGTTTTTCTGGGTACAACAGTCTGGGTTGAAGGTTGTTTTCTTTCAGGGCTTGAAATACCACACTCCGAGCTCTTCTTGACTTGAGAGTTTGTGCTGAAACTCTGCTGTGATTCTAGTGGGCTTTCTTTGATAGGTGAGTTGTGTCTTTCCTCCAGCAGCTTTTTGTATTCTGTTTTTATGCTGTGTATCTAAGATCATAATTATTATGTGTCTGGGTGTGGGTTTATGTGGATTGTGACTGTTTGGTGTGCTATATGCCTCACTTATCTGCATATCAGCTTTATTCCCATGTTTGGGAAATTTTTTCTATTACTTCTGTGAATATTTTGGATATGTCATTTGCATTCGTTCCTGCCTCTTCACTAATGCCTATTAATCTTATGTTTTTTTTCTCTTGGCATCATTTTGAAGCTATTGGATTGTCACTTCAGGCTGCTTTGTTATTTCTAAAAGTTCTATCCTTTCATGATCACTAATTGTGATCCTATCCTCAAGGTCCAAAATCCTATCCTCAGCTTCATTTAAATGGTTTTGCATGCTTTGAATGGAATTTTTTGTTTCTTGGGTGTCTTTTTGAGTTTGTTTCATGAATTGTGCTTGTTTGCTATATTGTTCATTCAAGATCCCAATCAATTTCTCATGCTCTTGTCCTTTTTTTTCTATTTTTTCTTTAGCTGTATTCAACAACTCCTTTACTAAGGTTGTTACTTCTATCTTTCCATGGGAGAATACTTCTAATTTGATTTCCTCTATAGCCTCATGGTGCTAGTTTTTTTTTTTAATTTCAACTCACTTCTTTTCAGAGATTTCTGATGTGTTATTATTGGGGTCCTCTGTTTCAATGTTTCCTGTACTTGCTCCAAGTGGACTAGATGTTTGAGACTGCATTTTGCATTTTTGTTTTGCCATTTTCACTCTGCCTGATGTTTTCTGTGTGTAGGAGGGGGTCACCAACACTTTTTCAGATTCATCAAGGTCTTACAGTTAGTTGGAGGGAGCTTTACTAATGACCCTATTTACCCACTGTACACCTCTATTTTAGGATCATATTCACCACACTGACACAGTTAATCCACTGTAGTTCAAGGTTCACCATATGGGAGCATAGTTCCAAGTTTTTTCTGTGCACCTGGATTCCACCAGAGCACATGGTCAGGGCCCAAGGCCTGATTCCAGGTCCTGCCTTCTGCTTGGCATTCACTGGGCATGGCCTGGTTATACTTCCATCTCTGTGGTGCCTTAGGGTGGTCTCAGATGCAGGGTGTGGCCTTACTGCCTGTGAGTAAGTTGAAAGTGCCCCGCCATGCTTTGGGATTCTTTGAGTGCTTGGTCAGGGCCTAAGGCTGGAATCCATGTCCTCAAGTTGCTATTTTCTTTTTTATAAAAAAGTGCTCAGTAAAATTGTTTTAGACGTATGACAGAACAATATTCTTAATATTCTTTATTTTTATCATTATTTTTATTATCATAAAAAGAACTTACACAAAAGGAGAGGTATTAGGTTTCCATCCATATAATGAGATAGCTAAGACATTAATTTAGAAGAAGAAAAGAGATATTTTGGAGGTTGTATATAAATTCCCTCATAACCAACCTATAATTTCCAAATGTTAAAAAAAGTGCCCAGTAAAATTATTGTACAAGTACAATAGAAAAATATTCCTATTTTATCAGTATAAAAAGAACTTAAACAAAATGAGATGTATTAGGTTCTCATAAATACTATTGAATACATAAAAATTTAACTGAGAAAAAAATGGTTATTTTGGAGGTTGTAGTCCAAGATTGATAGAATGAGATTTAGTCCCCTTTCGGGCCTGCTGGATGCAATGACAGGCATCTGACAAAGAAAAATGTAATTGGTGGCAGGAAATAAAAGAGAGAAAAACTGGGGTGCCACAGTCCTCTTCTATGATGCTCTCCCAAGAATTAGTGGACCTCCCACTGGGCACCAGCCATTTCAGTTTCCTGTCACATCCCAACAGCACCTCCCTAGAAACAAAACTCAATACAAGCATACATTTGGGGGATATTTAACATGCTGTGTATAACTGGAGATTTTACATATGCAAAACATGCATTGATCTCTTTAGAAGCAAAACCAGGAACAACCCTCATGTCTACCAAGAGTGGACTGGATAAATATGAATCCAAAGGGATACTCTACAGAAGTCTAAATGAATTCAAAATCTCAATGTCTGCTATTTTTACACTGCATTTCTGAATTTTTTAAAAGAAAAAAGTTTGATATATTTGTCATTTTATTCATGTGTTGATATCTGTACACATTTTGGAATGTCTAAATTGAGCTAGTAAACAGTGGCAGTGCTTCACATTATTCATCATTTTGTTTGGTGTGAACACGAAATCTGCTCTCTAATCACTTTTCAAAAATAGAGCTCGTTAATATTAACTGAGATTGGTGTGTATACAATACGTTTTGAAATTATTACTCTCCTCTAAATGGAGTTATGAATCTTTAATCAATATCTCCACAACCACCCACCCACATTGGTTATCACTCTGCTCAAAAGGGCTCAAAATTTTGTGTATAATGTTTTGAACACATCTTTTGAAACATGAAGATATTCCTCCCTTGTCCTACTACTGGCATTCTTAGTCCACTGTCATCTAGCAATATTTACTTAGTTGTTAATCTGTCTGTCTCTGGGAGGATTTTGAAATTTTAATACTGACACTCAACAAATTTAGTTAAGGATTTATTGTAATTTTCTGCTCAATATATAAAAAATCAAACTCTTTCTTCAATCAACACTGGTTGCAGCTAATGTAATACCAAGAAACATGCCCACACATTAGCTGTATCAATTTCCAGAGGTCAATGAAAGAAAGAGATCCTGTTTTCAGACTTTATCCAGAGCTGCCATATTTAATTGGAAATTCTATGGGCTGAAAAGCATGAGGAAGAAGGCAAGCAGCACCCTAGACTAAGTCAGGAAACCCTACAAATGCTCTGATATACAAGAAATACAATACAATAAATCTTTGCTTTCTGTTCTACTCAGTAAGCTACTTACTGTTGTGGAGTTGCAGGTTGAGACAGGGTCTGACTATGAAGATCAGGCTAACCTTCAAGTGTCCATCAACAGGCTGACTTTCAACCTGCCTCAGCTTCCCCAGTGCTGGGATTATAGGTGCTCAACATTGCATTTGATTGAGACTAAGTAATTTAGAAGTAGGCTAGTATTTATTTCAAGATTGAATATAAAACTATGGCCCCACACAGCTCATTTAGTGAGAGAAGAGCACAGGAATACCAGCCCAGAGAACACACCCAAGAAGATTCATTAGCATCCTATTCCCTGGACCTCAGCTTCAAAGGGAGTTGGGTAACATAGGTTTTAGTGGTAGGATAAGTCTCTCTGAAGACAGATGTAGAATGGAGAAGAGAAAAAAGGTCATGGAACAGGAGTCAGAGAATCCTACTATGGGCAAAGGAGCTGGCCCCAGGGAAAGTGTGGACAAACATCAGTGCCTCCTTTGTGTGGCTCTTCTGCTACCTACTTCCTCCAGAATCTTGAGTCTTTCACCTTCACTCCTACAGGTCACTGAGAATAAAGAAGAGTGTAGCATCTGGACCCAAGAAGTCAGTCTGACAATTGTCACAAGGCTACAGGGGTTCCCTCCATATGAGCCTATGACAGAGAAGGTTCTACTAATTCTTCTTAGATGTCAGAACACAAAAGCCTTCCTCTTGCTTCAGAGTAAACTTCCCAAAGACTGTGTCAGCTGTCTGCATCCACTGCCATCTCCAGAGAAGACCTGCACATTAACAGAAGGAAACAGAGGATGCTGATACTCCCTTAGTTGGACCCTTCAGACATTTAAACAATTTAGCACAAATTATACCAGCTGAACACTCATTTTTGCTGTAATATCCTTAACCATCAAAGAACCTTCAAATACAAGAAGTCCATGTGATTGGGCAGCTACAATTCTGACCACCTATGGTAAGGACTTTGTTTCTCTTCTAGCAGTTTAAGATCAATTGCCATTTCCAATTTCTCCACTGTTTTATTTTTCAAAATGAAGAGTTAACCAATTAGCACTGAAATAGAGTATATACTGTAGTCCAGACCTGTGTATCTGCTTCTGAAAGGAATCTCAAAAGCTGTCTTCAGAAGCTGAGTTTGGTTCTAGCCTCTGGCAATGCATTTTTGTACCTATAAGATGAAGAATGCCCCAAAGTGCCACATAAAAAGTGAAGTTGTACTTGTAGCATTTTCTCATAGTTTTGAACAGCTAAGAACTAATGCACTCCAAAGACGCCCATGGAATCCAATTAAATGTTAAAATCTAAGTGACATGCTATGGGTAAATTTTTTATACAAAGATATTTCATTTTCAAATCATTAATTGCATGATCTGAGTTAACTTTATTTGTCCCATCTGAGCTGCCTGACACTGGCTTCCATTAGTCTTAAGCTCTTGTCTCTGTTTCTCCATCAGAATGAGTACTGTTAGATAATAGAAGCATGAGCAAACACCTGGAAATTAAGGATGGGGAAAAGATCTTACTTATTTCCACAAACAGGCTGACATTGAAGTGACAGCAGCAGTTATCTGGATGGGTAGCTGCAATTAACTTAGGTTTCAAGTTTGAGACTGCAGTTTCAAAGCATCTAGATGAAGTGTTTGAAGTCAAAGCCATTCATTCAGCACATGTGTGTGGAGAGAACTAGTATGAGGAAGACTTGAAGTGTCAATTGTAGTGGGTACTAAGGGGTCTCTTAGGTCCCTCCCAGCTCAGGAGTGACAGGCACCATGCACCATGAAGAGCTTTGTAGAAAAGGAACTCTTCTTTCCAATTCCTACTGTGGAGGACAGGTCTTGTTGAATACTGCCTTGCAGGACTTGGGAACTCCAGCCACTGGCACACATCGGGCCAGTCTAGACCCACATCCCTCCCAGACCCCTACCATCCCAGTAGACCACCTTGTGTGACCTAGGAACTCCAGTCAACTGTACCCATGGGGTCAGGTAGAACCAGGCCCCTCCCACGATCCCCACAGTCCTGGCAGACCACCTCATTGGACTCCGGAATTGTAGCCAGCAGCATGCAAGAGACCAGGCTAGACCCTGGCCCCTCTCATGCCCCCACCATCCTGGTAGACAACCTCACAGGTCCCAGGAACTCTAGCCAGCAGCATGCATGATGATGGGCTACACCCAGTTTGCTCCTATGACCCCCACCTTCCCAGCAAATGAAAGTGCAGGACCCAGGAACTCCAGGCAGCAGCATGGGCAGGGCCAGGCCAGAACTGGGCCCTTCTCATGTCCCTGCAGTTCTGGCCACCCAGCTCAGAACCTAGGAACTCCAGCACATGATGCATTTCCCTGCAGTCCCAACAATCCCATCAGGGACCCCCCTCACCTCCTGGACCTCCCATTGCTATTGATCTTCAGCTCCCACACCTCACCCTAGAACCTTGGACTGCAGTGCATTAACCATGCAGTATTGAGTGGAGACTCAGTAAACCCTCATCCAAGAAGAAAAACATAACAGGCTTTCATCAGTGAGGTGAGTTTGCCCCTAAAACAGGAATAGGTTTTGCCACCTTCAGTGGGTAAACAGGAGCAATGTGAAGCCCTTTCCAGAAGTAGGCCACTGGCAAGCTTGGCAAGTGGGTGGGTGTGTCCTTCCTCCACATAAAGAATATCAGGTGGGTTAATGAGGGTGCCAATAAGCCATTCCCCAACCTAGAGAAAATTAAGGGTGGGCCTGTGGACACCCAGATACATGGTAGGGTCCCGGCTGAGACAAACACTATAAACAGGGAGATCTGGTGACTCTGAGCAACCTGAAGACAATAACAGCAGTAACTTGGGTTGATTTTCATCATAACTCCTAGGCTTCTTAGCCTGGGAAGAAAACAAGACTCACCCAACAGACCCTGCAGGGAGAATTCAAGTGACTGGCTCACCTCTTCATTGTGGGACCCAGCAATTGGACAAACATTAACTGTACAGTAGGACCCCAAGATACACACTACCAATGGTTGACACTAGTGAGATTGAAGGACCAAATATCAACCCAAAAGGGGAAAATCGAAAAATGAAAAAGCAAAATGCAATCTCAAATATCTAGTCCATCAAAGCAAGTCCAGGAGATGTTGAAATAGAGGACTTCAAAAGTAATACACCAGAAATATCTGAAAAGATATCAGGTGAAATAAAAAAAAAAACCCATGAGGCTATAGAGGAAATCAAATTAGAAGTAATCTCTCACATAAAGACAGAATTTACAATCTTAGTAAAGGTGTTGCTCAGAGAAGAAATAAACAGGCACAAGGGAAACTGATTGAAACTTTGAACAAACAATATAGAAAACAAGCAGAATTCATGAAATAAACTCAGACATCCAAGAAACAAAAAATTCTGCTGAAAGCTGTCAAAATCATGTAAATGAAGCTGAGGGTAGAATTTTGGATCTTGAGGACAGGATTGCAATTAGCAATCATGAAAGGACATAACTTTTAAAAATTACAAAACAGCATGAAGTGACAATACAGCAGCTAAAATGATGATGCCAAGAGAAACAATATAAGACTTATAGGCATTCACTGAAGATGCAGGAGTCAATGCAAATGATCTAACTAAATTATTCTCAGGCGTAATAGCAGAAAATTCCCAAATATGAGAAAAAATCAGATATGCAGATAAGTGAGGCATTTAGAGTGCCAAACAATCACAAACAAAATAAATCTACACTGACATATAATAATTAAGATCCCAGACATTCAACATAAAAACAGAATACTAAAAAACTTAGAGAAAAGACACAACTCACCTATCAAGGAAAGCCCATTAGAATCATGGCAGACTTTTCAGCACCAACCCTCAACTCAAGATGAGCTTAGAGAGAAGTATTTCAAGTCCTGAAAGAAAAATCTTTCAATGCAGACAGATGTACCCAGCAAAACTTTCATTCAAATTTAATGGAGAAACAAGAAACTTCCATGACAAAGAACAACTGAAGAAATTTGTGTCCACCAATCCAACCCTAGAAAGAGTATTGAAAGACATACTAGATAGACATAAAAATGATCAAAATCTGCAGAAAAGCAACAGAAAGAATCTCCCAGGCAGAACAAGGAATTAAACAAGAGGGAAAAGCAGAAAGCAAACAACTGGAACATAATATGGAAAAGTTGAGCCAGTACATAACACTTATATCCATAAATGTAAATGGCCCTCAATTCACTAATCAGAAGAAATAGGTTGACAGAATGGATTAAGAAACAGGACCCCACAATATGCTATATACAAGAAACACATCTGACCCAAAAGGAAACTCATAGATTAAAAGTCAAAGGGTGGAAAACAGTATTCCATGTAACAGGAACCCAGAAAAAAAGGGGGAGTAACTATTCTATTTGCAGCCAATGTGCACTCAAACCTAAAGTGATTAAAAGAGGTAAAGAATGTCACTACATACCCCTCAGTGGAATAATTGAAGAGGAAGAACTAACAGTTATAACAAAGACATGATCACCCAACTCTATAAAACAGATACTAATAGACATGAAAAACCAAGTACACAAGAACACAATTATAACAGGGGATCTTAACAGCCCATTGTCACAAAGAGATAGGTCAACTAGACAAAAAGCCAGCAAAGAAATAACACAACTGAATCATACCTGTGAGCAATTGGACTTAGTAGATGTTTTCAGAGTGTTCCACCCAATCACATCAGAATACACATTCTTCTCAGCTGTGCATGGGACATTCTCCAAAATGGACCATATATTATCCCATAAATCATTCTTAAGTAAATGCAAAGGAACTGACATTATCCCATGTGTAATATCTGATCAGAGTGCACTGAAATTGGAAATTAATGGCAAAAGAAATTGCAAAACCTGCACAAATATGTGGAAATTAAACAAAACTTCTGAACAACCAGTGGGATACAGATGAAATTAAAGAAGAAATAAAGCAATACCTTCAAGTCAATGAAAATGTGGAAACAACATATTGTAATCTCTGTGATGCAATGAAAACAGCGTCAAGAGGGAAAACATAGCAATAAATTGTCGTATCAAGAAAACAGAACAAACACACGTAACCTAATGCTTTATCTCAGGCTTGTAGAAAAAGAAGTTAAACACAAAGCTCATAAAAGAGAGGAAATTATAAAAATTAGAGAAGAAATCAATGCAATTGAAACTAAAAACAATACAAAAAATTAATGCATCAAAAAGTTGTTTTTTGAGAGAATAAACAAAACTGACAAACCCCTAGCTAACTTTATTAAGAAAAACAAAGAAAAAACGCAAATTCACATAATAAGGACTGAAAGGGAAATTACTATAGATCCCATGGAAATTCAAAAGACCATGAATACCTACTTTGAAAATCTCTACTCACATAGAATGGAAAACACAGAGGAAATGGACAGATTTCTAGAAACATATGAGCTAATAAAGCTCAAACATGAAGATATAGTAATTTTGAACAACCCAATATCAGCTATTGAAATTGAAAATGTAATTAAAACTTATGAACAAAGAAGTCAGGTTCTGATGGATTCATGGCTGAATTCTACAAGAAATTTAGAGATTTGATGTCAATACTCTTTAAACTCTTCAATGAATTTGAAAAGGAAGCAATCTTTCCTAAATCATTACTGGAGGCAAGTATTACTCTGATAACAAAATCAGAAAGACTCAACCAAAAAGGAGAACTATAGGCCAATCTCACTAATCAACAATTATGCAAAGATTCTCAGTAAAATACTGACAAATAGCATGCAGCAAATTAAGAAGATTATACATCACAACCAAGTGGGGTTCATTCCAGGAAAGCAGGGATAGTTTAACACATGCAAATCAATAAATGTAATACACCACATCAACAGAGCCAAAAAAGAAAACCACATAGTCATCTCAATAGATGCAGAAAAAGCTTTTTATAAAGTTCAACACCTGTTCATGATTAAAAAAAAATACCTTTCAGAAACTCAGAATACATGGTGTCTACCTCAAACTTATAAAGGCCATGTATGACAAAGCAACAGCCAACATTGTATTAAATGGACAAAAGCTGAAAGCTTTCACTCGAAAATCAGGAACAAGAAAAGATGTCCACTATCACCACTCCTATTCAACATAGTTCTGGAAATACTACACAGGGCAATCAGACAAGAGAGAAATAAAAGGAATAAAGATAGGAAAGGAAGAAGTTAAATTGTCTCTATTTGCAGATGACATGATACTGTTTATAGAAGACCTAAAAACTACATTAAAAGACTCCTAGAGAAAACAAATTAAGCAGTGTACCTGGATACAAAGTCAATGCTCAAAAATCAATAGAATAGACAAACAAAAAACTCACCAAGAGAGAAATTATGGAAATATTGCCTTTCACAATAGCATCTAACAAAATGAAATACTTAGGAATCAACCTAAGAATGTAAAAGACCTATAAGCTGAAAATTATGTTATGCTAAAGATGGAGATTGAAGAGGACATTTGAAAATGGATATTCCTTGCTCTTGGTTAGAAAGAATGAACATTGTGAAAATGGTCATACTCCCAAAATTTTTATACAGATTTAATGCAACCCCAATCAAAATACCATTATCATGCCTTACAAATCTAGAGAAAATGCTACTAAAATTCATCTGGAAGCAGAGGAAACCTAGAATAGCAAAGGCAATTCTGAGCAACAGTGGCAAGGGAGGAGGAATCTCAATTCCTGACTTGAAACAGTGCTATTAAGCAACAGTGATAAAATCAGCATGGTACTGGGAAAGAAATAGACCTGAGGATCAATGGACCAGATTAAAAGATGCAAAAACAACAAGAGACTCAGCCAACTGATATTTGACAAAGGGGCTAAAGATGTTCACTAGAATAAGGATACCCTCTTTAATAAATGGTGTTGGAAAAATTGGATCTCCACATGCCAAAGACTGAAACTAAATCCATTCCTATCATCATGCACTAAACTAAAGTCAAATTGGATCAAAGATTAAATATTAAAACATTCACTACCCCTTCTACAAAGCATGGGACATTAGACAACTTTTCTCTGAGACTCCAAACTTTCTGAAGCTGGCCTGTGCAGACACCTCCTGATATGAACTCATGGTTTATGTGATGTGTGTGTCCTTCCTGATTCTCCCTCTTGTTGCCATTGTTGCCTCCTATACATTAATTCTGTTCACTGTGCTCCTCATGCCCTCAAAAGAGGGCAGGAAGAAAGCTCTTGTCACCAGCTCCACCCACCTGATTGTGGTAATGATGTTTTATGGGGCTGCTGCACTCATGTATGTCCCACCCAATTCCTTCCACAGTCCCAAAGAGGACAACATCACCTCTGCTTTCTACACAATTGTCACCCTTGCCCTGAACCCCCTCATTTATAACCTGAGGTATAAGGAGGTCATGTGTGCTTTATGGAGGGTCATGGGTAAATACATGATGCAAACATACACTGCCTTCTAGTTAGATCTCAAAAATTAATTCCTCCTCAATGTCAAAGGATTTTCTCTTATGCATCAGATTCTTAGCACAAGCTAATATAGTGGAAAATGTGTCTTTTAATACAGAAGTATAGAAATGTAAACATATGTCTTTAAATCTTCTTTCTATGTTTGATACTATTGGATCTTACTGTGTAACATTACTGATCACTGTTTTTAAATATTACTCTTTCCCTAGGTAACTTCTTTGTTGAGAGGTTGTATAGGTATGACCAGGTGACTCTAGAGTCTTTTAGCATCATCCTAGACCAAGATAAGAAGCAGCAAAAATAGTTCCAAATGAATAATCTAAGAAAGCCTCCACTATCTTCAGAAAAGGAATATTCAGATTTGCACAGCTTTTAGAGGAATTAATCATATTAAAAGATCAACACTCACAGACTTGTCTAATGGCCCAATTAGTAGTTTGCATTTATCCATCATGTACATTCTTTGCCTCTCTCCAAGCATTGGATGTTATGGATGCTCTAGTAAGTGTGTGTATGTGTATTTAAATGGGAGTGTTCCCTAGTGCTTAAAATTCAAATAGTAAAGAAGTTAATCAAATCCTCATGCAAACATAAGACATAACATAACCAAAGGTTATAGTAAAATAAATAATATCAAGCAAATGGAATCAAACAGTGCATTTCCAGGCTTTAAACCTGCCTGGACATTTGCAACAATGCAAAAAGTTCATAATTTTGTCATGTGTATCTCATTTCAAAAGTATAAAATTTGTACACCTATAGAGAGATCAGGTTCTATTCATAAGTGCACAGCATCTTCCACTCTTTGAAGTCTGTTAAAAATAAAACAGAAAATTTAGAAAAGAGGGACAGTATACTCATTTTCATGGGAACTTAAATGTGCTATACAACTAAAAATTCATCTAAAACTCTCTTTAGAACAAAATTCATATAAAAAAAGCTTTGTGTTCCATTTTGAAGGTCAAAAAAGAACATGACTGATCATGAGTGAGCTATTGTGGGGAGGTTATTGTTCTTTGTTGTCATTCTTTTCTGTTTTTCCCCAGAATAAAATAACACTATAACTGCTACATTTATAGTAGTAAATGAACTTATCTTTAAATTGATCTCATAGATGCTGGAAGTAAAGCAGCGATTACAGAAGGAGGTGACAGTGAGTAGTGAGAAGGGTAGAGGAGTGCTGAATGACGGTTAGATAGGAGCAACAAGTGCTGGTGTGCTGGGGTGACCATAGATCACAGCAATGCACTGTATGTATCAAAAGCTAAAAGTTCTCACCATAAAGAACTGTTAAATGTCTGAGTGATAAAGGTTTATCCTACTTTAAAGACTAGGGTAGTAAACATAATGTTATGGTATCTCATGATTATTTTTCTTTCACATATTAGAAAATAAAAGCAGAAATAAATTAAAATAATCAATCATAATTTTTTAAAAATTAAGGTCAATCTTCTAGAAGTAAGAAAACCTGAAACTCTACATATATTTAGATGAATTTCTGTTTATTTTCAATACAGGCACACATTTTATTGACTAGTTACATTCATGTGAAGTACTCTTGCTCATAAAGAGGAGTATGGGTTGGAGGCAGCACAGCATACCTTAGATCAGGTGTCAGATTTCAAAGGTTAGAATTCAATCAATCCATCTAATACTCTTTTTTCTCTGGCTCTTTATGTTCTCCTTGTGCTTCCTGGCTGCCATGGATGAAGCAATACTCTCTACCATGCCCTTCTCTCCATGCTGATTTTTTGGGCCTTGAAAGCAGATGCCCATGGATGAAACTTCTGAAACCAAAATCCAAAATACATGTTTTCTGCTTCAAGTTGTTTATGTCAGGTACTTTGCTCAGCAACCAAAAACTGACTAACACAGTCATCCTCTGTCTTTTAACTGTAATAACCTCATACATCTTTTGTGATTTGCTTCCACTGTTTTTTCTTAATGAAATTTAAAGTCATGTGGTAAGATTAACATTTACATAACCATTGAGATTAACTGGATTGTATTTTCCTTTTATCTTCCTTTTTAGACCTTGTTTTTGTGGCTTTTTTGTTTGTTTGAGACAGAATCTTGCTAGGTAGTGCAGGATGGCCTTGATCTCACCACAATCCTGTCTGAGCCTAGCAATTGCTGAGATTACAGGCTTTTGCCACCATGTCTAGCTATTCCTTGATTTTTTATGTGGAAAGCATCTGTGAAACCATGTGCCAAAACTTTGTCAATTATAATTATTTAAAAAACAGTGTAGCTTTCCCTAGAGTTATGTCTTTTGAATCACTGAGTATTTTTTTCCAAAGTGGAAACTTACAATTTAAAAATTATTATTGCCTTTAGAAATTAAACATTTATTTTCCCAAATGTGTGCATAGAGTCTCATAACCATAGCCCCTGTTCTATTAGTAGATACCTTTAATGTAATCACACACAACTGAGCTCCCTTTATCTAACATCAACAGATATTAACTCAGTCTTATGGGGACAACATATGATAGGGTTTAAATGACCAACTAGGGAATTTGAGCTGATTAAATTTGATTCCTTTATTTTGGAATGTTCTCAGCTAGTGGCAAACAAGATGTATTAACTTTAATGCATGTTTAACAAAATATCAGGATATATAAATAATGCAAGTATAATTAAACAAAGTACTAAAATAAGAAATTTTAAAAATTTAAAGTCAATATTCCAGAAGTAGGCAAATGTCCTACAAACTCTACACATGTTTATATGAATTTCCTTTTGTTTTTAATATAGGCACACTTTTTACTGAGTTGATATATTCATGTGCAGTAGTCCTGTTTGTACACATATTTTTTTTTTCTGTATGGCATGGCCATAGTATACAACATCTTTTACCAATTGTCAGAGTCCAAAAGTTAGAATTCCGTCAACCCACACAATTTTGTAAATCTGAGCATGCTACCAAGGTGTATTGACCTTAGTCTGTAGCCTTTAAGGTGCAAATTGACAGTAAGGAAAGATCTGTTTTGTAGTATTGTTATCACAATATATGTGAGTAAATATAAAACGTGTAGTGAGCCACCTGACATATAATAACTACTATATAAACCTTAACTTGTTGATGATTTAATGGTGCTGAAAATGCTAAGTGATAGTACAGTGTTATGTCACATTGATATTTTGTGCTGTAACTAGCTATATCATTACTGTTAAATATTTGTGTTTTATATGTACATCTGTGTGTTTCTATTGAATCAGCAAGGTCGATCTCTTCTCTTGGATGCATGACATATTTTCAGAGGTGGGACTCTTGCAAGTGACTGGAATGCAGGGTGCTATATACATCATAAATTAATCCACTGATAAGTTCATAGCTGACTGTACTGTTAGGAGCCAAGGCCCACTTGGAAAAGCAGGTGACTGGAGCTATGACCCAGAAGTGCACACTTGTCCTCAGACCTCTTCCTGTTTCTCTGGCTCTTTCTGTTCTCTCTGTGCTTCCTGGATATAATGGACTGAGAAGAGTTCTTGTACCATGCCCTTCTTCCCATGCTGTTTTGTTCTGCTTTGAAAGCAGATGCCCATGGATGAAAATTTTGAAATCAAATCCAAGAATTCACATTTTGTGCTTTAGGTTGCTTATGCTGAGTTCTTTGCCTCAACAAATGAAACATGACTAATGTACTCATTAATAAGATCATATCATTGTGTAATTTGCTTCTGTCATTTTCAGTCTATGAAATTTGAAGTCATGTGGTAAAATTCATATTTATATAGCCACTAAATTTTACATGATTACACCTTGGCATAATGTGGCTTGATATTTTTTATCAATTTGAAAAATTCTCAACCATTACCTCTTCACATATTTCTTTCATTGTATTTTCTCTTTTGTCTGAGAGTTGAGTTATACTCCTGTTAGGCGTTTCTTGTTTGTTTGTTTTGTTCTGTTTATATCATATGTCTTCCTTCAGTTTCTATACTTCCTCCTTTCCTGTACCCTAGTTCAGTACCATTGTGTACAATATTCTATTAAAAGTCTTTGTCAGATGCAAGGCCCCAGCACTGCCACACTCTGGGGCACATGCTACCTAGCCTCCTGAGTACCGGAGGTTCTGAAGTCCACACAGCCAAGTGTAAGGCACCAGCACCACACACCAGAGGTTCATTCATGCTACCTGCACAGAGAATCCGAGATCTGCCCAGTCCTGTGTCCCAGTGCAATCCATCAGGGGAATGCCTGCTCAGCCTCACTGGTCACAGAGGTTCTGTGCCCAGCCCAGAGCCCCAGAGTCACACATTAGGGACCAACCAGCCTAGTCAATGTGGCTTAGAGAATTTGATCTAGATCCAGCTTACTGCATGCTCCAGAGGCTCTGAACTCCTCCCAGCCAGACACAAAGCCCCAGCACCACTATACTCTAGGGATATATTCTGTCCCTCTCGACCCCAGAGGTTCTGGACCCCTTCCAGCCAGAGGCAAGGCCCCAGCATTGCCACATTCTGGGGGTGTATTCTGGCTAGACCAGTGTCCAAGAGAAACCCAGCGCAGTACATCAGGGAAACACCCAGCCAACCTTATAGGCCATAGATCACAAAGATCCAGTGCCATAGGTCAGATGTGCATCCCAGCTAGCCATGGGGATAATGGAGGATTGAAACTCTGCCCAGGACAGTATTCCAGTGCAATCCCTTGGGAGGGTGCCTGGCCAGCCACATGGGTCCCAGAGGAAATGGTAAAACAAAAGAGTAAGATGCAGCCTCAGTCTTCCAGCCCACCAAGAACAAACCCAAGAGACACTAAAATGGAAGACACCAGAAATCACACAATTAGACTTTCTGAAATGATAGCAACTGAAGCAAAGAAACAACTCCATGAAGTTATAGAGGAAATCAGGTCAGAAATGATCTCTCAGATAAAAAAATTACATGACAAACATTATGAAATAAATCTGTGTATCTAAAGATTTACATAAAAATAGAGAAATATAAGAAAATGATGGAAACCTTGAATGAACAATATAAAACAAAATTAGAGTACATGAAATAGATTCAAAAAGATATTCAGGAACTTAAAAATGCCATTAAAAGCTGGCAAAACTGCCTGAATGAAGCTGAAGATCGACTTCTTAACATAAGTCTTCAAGCCAAGAAGATATATAACATATATAATTTTTCAGCTTCTTACAGTAGGGAAACAATACGGTATTTACACATGTGAGTTCGATTTATTTCACTTACGAGTACGGTGTCAAGTCATGTCCACTTACTTATGAAAGTCTCAATGCAGTCTTACTTTATAGCTGAGTAATACTCCATTGTATAAAAATACCACAACTTTTTATCCATTCTTGATGGATAGGCACTTGGGCTGTTTACAATATTTGTCTATTACAAATTGTGCTGCTATAAATATGGATGCACATATATCACTGTGGTATGATGTTTTCAATTCCTCTGGGAAAATTTCCACATGTGGGATAGCTGGGTCAAATGGAATCTCTAATCCTAAATTTTTGAAGAATCTCCACACTGATTTGCATAGTGGTTGCACCAATCTACACTCCCACAAACCGTGGAGAAGGATTGCTTTTTCTTCACATTCCCTCCGGCAATTTGTTGTTTGTTGATTTCTTGATCTTGGCCATTCTTTCCAGGTTGAGATGGAATCTCAGTGTTGTTTTAATTTGCATTTTGAAAATGACCATTGATGAACATTTTTTCATATATTTATTTGCGATTTGTATTTCTTCCTTTGAGAAGTGTGTATTCATCTCAGATGAATATTTTTGGATTGGGTCCTTGAATTTTGGGGGTCTGACTTTTTAAAATTCTTGATATAATTCTAGATAGGAGTTATTGTCTGATGAAAGTTGGCTAAAATGGTTTCCCAATTCATGGGTTTTCTTTTCACTCTGTTGGAGATTTCCTTTCACATGAGAAAACTTTTTAGTAAGACAAGATCCGAATTGTTGATTCTGGGAAGTTTTTCCCATGCAGTTTGATTTTTGTTCATGAACTTTCTGCCTACTCCTGTGTCATCAAGATTTCTACCTACTGTGTGTTCCAGTAGATTTAGTGTTTCTGCTTTAATATTTAGGTCTTTGATCCACATTGACTTTAGTTTAGTGCTCTAAATTCTCCTCTAAGGACTGCTCTCATTGTGTCCCATAGGTTCTGGTAATTTGTATTTGTATTTTCATTCCATTGTAGATATTGTTTAATTTCTTCTTTAATATCTTCCATTACCCACTGGTTGTTTAGGTGAGGTTTATTTTTTATTTTTATTTTTTTAGTTTTCATGTGTTTATGGGTTTCTTGTGGTTTTGGGTCATTAATTTCCTATTTTATTGTCCTATAGTCAGATAATATGCATGGAATTATTTCAGTTCTTTGCACTTACTTAAGCATGTTCTGTGAGTTAGTATAGGATCTATTTTAAAGAATGACCCATGTGCAACTGAGAAGAATGTGTATTCTGATGTTGTTGGGTGGAGTACTCTACATATCTACTAGGTCCATTTTTTCAGAAACTTGATTTAGTTCTTTTATTTCTGCTGAATTTTGCTTGGTTGGTCACTCTCCTTGTGACAGTGGGGTGTTAAGGTGCCCTGTTACAACTGTATTATTGTTTATTGGTTTTTCATATCTATTAAAATTTTTCTTACATAGTTGGGATGCTCCCATATTTGGTGCATATATGTTGTTATGAATTGTAATCTCTTCATGTTTTCCCCTTACAAGTATGTAGTGATCTTCCTTATCTCTTTTAATCATTCTTGGTTTGAAGTTCACATTGTCTGAAAACAAAATAGCTACCCCTGCTTTTTTCTGGGTTCCTGTTCAATAGAGTATTGTTTTCTATCCTTGAATTTAAGTCTATGAATTTCCTTTTGAGTTAAATGTGTTTCTTGTACACAGAATACCGTTGGAGTTTGTTTTTTAATCCACTCTACTAGTCTGTTGCTTTTTATTGATGAGTTGAGACCATTTACATGGATGCATACAACCCATAAGTATTGACTTATGAATGTTATGTTATCTTCTTTGTTGGTTTTCTACATTTTCTGTTAATTGTTTGTCCTGCTTAGTGGTTTCCTTTTGTTGTTGTTCTTGGGACTGTAGTTATCTTTGTTTCTTTCTAGAGTATCTTTCAGTATTCTTTGTCGTGCTGGTTTAGTGACCATGAATTTCTTCAGTTGTTCTTTGTCATGGAAGTATTTTATTTCTCTACCAAATTTCAAAGATAATTTTGCAGGATAGATTAACCTAGGTTGAAAATTGTTTTGTTTCAGGACCTGAAATACTGCAAGCTCTTCTTGACTTGAAGGTTTGTGCTGAGAAGTCTGCTGTGATTCTAATAGGCTTGCCTTCACAGGTGATCTGTTTCTTTTTTCTGACAGCTTGCAGTATTCTGTTCTTGTGCTCAATTTCTAATATCCTAATTATTATATGCCTGAGTGAAGATTTATTTTGGTTATGATTAATTGGTGTCTATATGCCTCACTTATCTGAATATCAGATTTGCTTCCAGTGTTTGGAGAATTTTCTGTTATCATTTCTGCAAATATGTCATTTGTGTTGACTCCTGTTTTTCATTGAAGTATATCAATCCTATATTGTTATTTTTGCATCATCTTGCAGCTGTTACATTATTTCCTGGTTCTTTGTTATTATTAAGAGATTATTATTAAGATTGTTGTTATTAAGGGATATTGAGGAAATTTTTAATTTCCTGATATCCCTAAGAATCTGTTTCATACATTCTAATTCTGTCTTCTATTGTTCATTCAAGGTTTCTAACATTTTATTTTCTTCTTCTTTTACTACGTATATCTTTAGATACACACAACATTTCTTTCATAATATTTGTTATTTCATGTTTTACCTGAGAGATCATTTCTGACCTGATTTCCTCTATAACTTCATGGAGTTGTTTCTTTACTTCATTTGCTGTTATTTCATAAAGCTCAGTAGTACAATTTCCTGTGTCTTCCATTTCAGTGTCTCTTGGATTTGTTCTGAGTAGGCTAGAAGACTGAGACTGCCTCTTACTCTTTCATTTTGTCATTTTCCTCTGGGACCATGTGACTGACCAGGCAGACCCTGATGGTTTGCACTGGAACACTGCACTTCACAGAATTTCAATTCCTCTGATATCCCCATAGATACCTAGGGCACACTGCCAACATATGGCACTGGATCTTTGTGCTTTATGGCCTTGAAGCTGGCTGGGTGTTACCCTGATGTAATGCACTGGGTTGCTCTGGGATGCTGTTCTAGGCAGAGGTTGGATCCTCTTGCCAGTAGCAGGGACACACTCTAGGAGTGTGTTGCTGGGGCCTAGAAGCTGCTTGAGTGGAGTTGAGAACCTTTGGCACCCAGATGGTTAGTCAGGATATGCTCCCCAGTGTGTCACCAAGGCATAGCACTTGGTTGGGTGGAGTTCAAAACCTCTGGTACTCAGGCATGTAGGTGGAGCATGACCCCAAGTGTGGTACTGCCTGGACCTTTCCTCTGGCTGGGAATATTTCAGAGCCTTTGGAGTGTGCAGCTAGCCAGAGTGTGTCTCCAGCCTACAGGGCTGCAGCCTTGATCCTGGCTGTGCAAAGTTTTGAACCTCTGGGGCCCATGACGTGACTACATGGGCTGCACAGCTGAACTATGGAGCTGGGGCATTGTGCTCTTATGGGTGGAGCTCAAATTCTCCAAGACCAGTTGTATCTTTCTGATGGGTGGCTCTGAAGCTCTGGGCTGGGCTGGGCTTGGTACCTCTGTGACCAGTGAGGCTGACTTGGCATTGCCTTGCTGGATTGTGCTGGGTCACTGGGCTGGGCAGAGATTGGATCCTCTGTGCAGCTAGCAAGGACATACCCCTGGAGTGCACTGCTTGGGCCTTATACCTGGCTGGGTAGAGTTCAGAACCTTTGGGACCTAGGTTGCCAGGTAGAGCATGAACCTGTGTGTGGTATCATGACCCCAAGTGTGGCACCACCTGGACCTTGCCTCTGGCTGGGAGGAGTTCAGAGCCTCTGGAGCATGCAGCTAGACAGAATGTGTCTCCAGTGTATGGTGCTGGGGCCTTGTTCCTCTTTCTTTCAATTTAGAACTTAAAAATTATTTGCTTCCAGTAGAAATTCAATGTTTATTTTCCTAAATGTGTATATGACAGTCTCATAATTGTAGACCATTTTCTATTACCAGATATTTTAATAACACACACACACACACACACACACACACACACACACTCCAGCTCCCTGAATCTAATGGCAGAAAATAAGAATTCATTTTTACTGGGTTCTGCTTACAATAGATTTAAATATCCAATGAGGGATTTTGAGCTAATTGAATTAAATTTGATAAGCTTGACTTCATTGTAAACTTGGATTTCAACTTTACTTTGAATGATTCTCAGTTAGTGAGGTACTTGTGGGTTTAACAAGGCACCGGAATATGGAAATAACACAAACATAATTGAACAAAATCCTAAAATATCAAGAATGATGGTAGCAATAGAAAAAAAAAGGGCAGATATTTCAAAAGTAATTCAAAGGATAAATTTGATGACTGAAAACACTGAGGAAAGAAAAAGGACAAAAAAGTACAAGGTGATGTTCTGTTTTTAGCTCTTGGTACTTGTCTGAAAGTATGGGGATATTAAAATGCTTTTCAGCATAAATGAATTATGAAATTGATTCCAAATAGTTAATTTTGAGGCAGAAGCAAAATGTTTTATGATAAATATTCAGCAAAATATTGATAATATAACAATCAAATTTAGAATAGCCTTTAGATACCAGATACTATTTGAGACATTATTTTTTTCTTTTTGTTTTTAAAATTAATTTTTAGTACATATTAGAAGTCTAAAATGATAATGTTCATCACATGGAATTTGCACCTGATATATATTGATTCTTCTTTTCCCCCCTTTCTTCCCCATGACTCAAAGTTATTTTCCTCTTTATTTAACAAATGTTTTGTTTCCATTTCTTCCTTCTATTGATTTTTTCTTTTCCCTTCTTTACTTTTGCCCTCTTATCCCTAATTCACCTTCCTATTTGAACATGTTATTCCCATTTCTTTTCTTGCCATTTTGTGACAGGGTCTCACTATGCAGTTCACACTGTTCTTGAACTCACTATGCAGCCCAGGCTGGCCTTGAACTCTCTCACAGTGATCCTCCTGCCTCAGCTTCCTGACTGCACTCAGGTGTTTTCTTCCTATTTCACAATATCTATAATACATTTTGGTCCTTATTTATACTTTCATTTTCTCACACCAGAGAAACTATGTGGTATTTCTATATGTGTGCCCAATTTGTTTTATTTAAGGGTATGGTATAAATGTCCTTCCATTTACCTAGAATTGTGTCAAGTTTATTCTTCTTTATAGGAGCACATAAAAAATTCTGCATCTTCTTTATCTATTTTCTGTTGATGGGCATTTGGGCTTTTCCCAAAATTTAGCTAGCACCCAATGTGCTGCCATGATCTATGTCTTCTTTAGATATGCTCAGCAACACGTTTATTGTTTGTCATTTCTTCTTATACCGGAGAGATTATTTCTGATCTGATTTCTTTTACAGCCTCATGAAGTAGTTTCTTAACTTCAGTTGCCAACACCCCAGAAATTTCAGGTGTGCATCTTCTGCTTTCTCCCATGTCCATGTCTCTTGGACTTGTTCTATTTAGGGTGGTCAGATATTGCTTTTTGCTCCTTCATCTTAACATTTTCCTGGAGTCCTCTGGAGGAGCAGATTGTGAGGTCCCCGGTGCTTCCTACATTGTGTTCCAATCCACATTGTATGGGAATGGGTCAGACACATGGGTTTTTACTTTACCTAGGTTTCCCAGGAGGTAGTAGGATATAGGGCAGGCTTCTCCAAGACACTTATTGCTTCTCCAAGGCATGGCTCCCCTGGCTTGCACTGACTACCCACGAGAGAGTCCCAATGGTGCATGAGAGTCCTATATGCATGAAAGCTGGGCTGGCTGCTTTTCCCCACCCATGTGGTTTACTGCTGGGAGAGTCCCAGTGGTAGCCAGCATTGCAGGTGGGGGCTGGGTTGACCTGTATTTCCAATTTTTGTATTTTATGGAAAAATAGTAAAACAAAATTTTCATAGCAATGTTATAGGAGAATAAAAATAATTAATACATTGCATATTGTTATTGTTCAAATAGTTGCTCAGAATAAAAGATCTGGGCATAAAAATTTCTCCAATCAATATTAGCATGAACCTTCCCTTTCAGTGAACAAAGAGACAGTAGTATACCTAACTTGCATTTTTTCCTTTTCCTTCCTTTCTTTTCCTTTCCCTTAACCTAGCTCCTTTTTCTTTTGAAAAATTTACTCCCATTTTCCAATATCTATTGTACATTTTACACCTTATTTACTCTTTCAGTTTCCCACACCAGGGAGATAATACCATGTTTACTTCATTTATGAGTAGAGTCACAAGTTGCATCTATTTACCCATAAAAAATGAATAGTTTATCTTGCTTTATGACTGAGTCGAACTTCATTGCATAAAATGTCACATTTTTATTCTTACTTGATTGATGGGCATTTGAGTTGTTTCCAAGGTTTAGGTTTTCTAAATTGTGCTTCTATAAACATAGGTGCATATTTATCACTGTGGTATGATGCTTTTAATTCTTCTGGGAAGATATTCAGAAGAGGAATAGCTGAATTGGATGGGACCTCTAATCCTAGATTTCTGATGAATCTCCAACTGATTGCCATAGTGAATGCACTTGTCTGCACTCCTACCAACAGTGGAGAAGGGTTTCTTTTCCCCCAAAGCCCCTCCAGCATTTGTTATTGTTGATTTCTTGATGACAGCCACTGAGATGGAATCTAACTTTGTTTTCACTGGCATTTCTTGAGTGACTGATGATCTTGAAGATTTTTTATATATTTACTTTCCATTTGTGTTTCTTCATCTCACAAATGCATATTCATCTCAGCTGTACATTTTTATATTGGGTCTTTGAATTTTGAGAAGTATAATATTTTTTTCAATTCTTAATATGTTCTAGATGGAATTTCTTTATTTGGTGGACAGCTGCTAAATGTTTTCCCACTCTGCAGGTTGATGATCTTTTTTATTTTCCTTTTTCATTAATTTAAAATTTCACTACCCTATAGTCAGATAATATGCCAGCCATCAGGAGGCATCTGCAGTTTCATTCTTTGCTTCTGTGTCTTCTCATTGTCTATATTTCTTAGTTAAATTCCTGATTTGATGATTGTAAGTTCTTTATGGTAGGTGTCTTTATACATTTTCTGTTTATTGGAGATTGGAAATTGCTGCCTTTTTGTCCTAACTGATGATTCTTTGGTACTGGCCAATAGCATTGTTTATGACTCCATCACTGCAGATTCCTCACGTTAGCTTGAACTCAGTTCTTTGCTAACTTGACCTCAGTTCCCTGACTTCTTGCCAGTTTGAACTCCATTGCACCTTGCTGTCACACTGGGAGCCATTAGGTGGAGCCAACCTGCAGCTTCTCTGAGTCCTGTGTTTCTACTGTTCCTTTTCCAAATTTGCATACCCACCAATCACTGTTTCCTAGGGGTTGTCTAAACTAAAGAAGTCACCAATCAATGCAGTGCACTGTGTTCGTGGCTCCATTACCCTGTTGCATTCCCAGTTGCAGCCTCTGCAGTCACCTGTAGTCACCATGCACCTGCAGGATCAACTGCCTCTCTCACACTATCATCTGGGGCTCAGGGAGAAAGTGCTGCTTGATCTCTCCTTCTTCTACATTGTCATACCTTTCTTGGCTCTCCCCCTGGACTCCAATTCTTGATTCAAATCCTTACTGTGTCCCAGGAACCCAATTCCCTCTGCTATCTCTACCTCATGTTGCTATATTCCAGCATCAGGCTTTTAACTCTCTGGTGCTCACTATTGTGCCATCTTCTCAGAAGTCCTGGGATTTTTTTCCATACCAACTCTATCCGTTTTTGGCCCCAACTTGTCATGTGTTTCTTTTCTGGCCATCCTGGAAGATTTTTGCATTGTTTTGTTCTACTTTTTGCTCCTGGTTTCCACTGTTACATGTGTAAAAGTTATCATCAATACTCATGCTACAGCCCAAATATTGGTCTGCATTTTAATTACTTTTTCATTTTTGAAACAAAAGAACCAATGTCCAAAGTTAAAGGAGGGAAAGTATATTTCAGCTCATGGTTTGTAGTGGTTTCATTCTACAGTTAGCTGGCTCCAAGGCAGGGTGGAATGGTAGAGGTGCATCACAGAAGATAAACAGTCTACAAAAAGGCAGGGAAGGCAGAAGGCACCCAGCAGTGATGCAGAAAGCAGCAAAAAGCAAGCAACAAGCGACGGCAGTAGCCCTTTTTCTGTCCTATATTTTATATTTTAGCTAAGGGTAGGTAGCACTCACACTCAAAGTGAGACACCCTTAATCCTTGCATTGTGTTATTATTCCCAGTATCACATCCTTAATCCCATCATGATATACCTAGATTCAGCCACCTACAAAATGTGCCACCTATGACTGCATGAGGCTTTTGGTGGACATCTAGGTATGAACCATATCAGTCTGCCTTGAAATTTTTTCTAGCATACCAGCTAATCTATTGCCCTGAGTTCAGCTTTGCACAAAGTTTGAGGCAAGGAGTATATATTGACAAGTTTCTTGCCAGAACATAGTAATCATGACCTCTAGTCAAGTTCCTAGCAGACTTTTACTCCCATTTTAAACTTCATGAGCAGTCTTTACTGTCTTCATTCTTATCACTATTCTGGTCTTCTGTGATTCCACCATCACAGAAGTGTTTATTAACATCTCCTTAGGCCATTCTGGGGCATCTCTCTGTGACTTCTTTAAATTTTTCTCATATCCTTCTCAAAACCAACTCAAAGTGTTCTGAACCACATGAACAGGTAAAGTCACAGCAACGACCCACTCACAGTCCCACTTTTCTGTAGTGGATAACTACTCTGTGCTAGGACAAAATGCCTGATACTTGCAAGTCTAAAAAAGACAGGCTTATTTGGGCTTCTGTTTTCAGAGTTTTACCTCCATAGTCATCAGACTACAACAGAGCAGCATTTATTTGATAGAGAGTCATGGTGGAAGAAAGCTGCTCCATTCATTGTGTCCAGGAAGTAAAGCAACAAATAGGGGGAAATATCAGAGACTAGTTGTTGTCCCCAAAGTTTTTGCCCATGATACACTTCCTCCAGCTAGGCTCCAATTCCTAATATTCTATGCAGATATGAACTCATAATAACTTAACCAATTAGAATGTTCATAATTATGACATCTACTCAGAAATCATCACATCCAATTAAGTTGATTATTAGTGTTAACCAGATCACTAAAAAGTGAGCTCAGCAAGAGACTTTAAAAACTAAGTAAATTAGATGATCTCTGTGAATGGCAGTCAATTTCCTTACTCATTCACCTTTGTCATTGTCCAATAGGCTGATGAACAAAGTGGCCACAGTTACATAGCTGATGATTACAAATAGGCTGAGAGAAAAAAGTTTCACTCCTCAAGGCTGACTTAACTATAGCTGCTCCTGAGTACTCACTCTACCCATGGAAGAAGTCAACACTGAACTCCCAATATGGCACTATTCCTGTGAGTGGTCAGGCAGAAACCTAGTAGCAGATGGATTATATTAGATCACTTACATCATGGAAGTGGAGGAATTTTGTCCTACCTTCAGTAGGTGCCTATTTTAAGTATAGACTTGCCTTCCCTATAGGTAATATTTTTGAAAAATGCCATCTATCAACATGCAGAATTCATTATCCACTGTCATGATATCCCACATATCATTGCTTCTAACGAAATAAATCACTTCATGGTCAAAGACATGCAGCAATGAGCTCCTGTTCTTGAAATTCTTGGGTCTTACCACATTTCCCATCTACTGAAATGACTTTCTCGATAGTATTGTTGAATAGCCTTTTGTACTGTAGTTACAGTACCTGCTATGTGGTAATTACTTACAGAACTGGAACAAGGTTCTTCCAAAGGATATGTATGCCATGAATCAGCATGCAGTATATGTTACTGTTTCTCTCATGGTCAGGACTCTTCAGTTTGGGAATTTAGAGGTATAAATTGGAAAGTTATGAGTTACTATTATCTTTGTGACCCACTAGGAAATTCTTTTGCTTCTGCTTCCCTGGACTTATGGCTTACTGACCTAAAAGCTTTTTATGATCTAAAAGTTAGTTCTAGAGTGAGGAATGTTTGCATCAAGAGACATGACACTTATTTAATTGAACTGAAATGTAAGAATTCCTGGTCCTTTTCTCCACTCACGCCACTAGACAATATGCTAAAAAGGGAGTTATGGTCATGGTGGGGGCAATTTATGAAGACTATCAAAAGGAAAATGGGCTACTATTTCACAATGGAGGTAATGAAAAGTATGTCTGGAATCAAGGAGGCCCTTAGGACATCTCATACTATTAATATTCCTCATTATTAAGATCAATGGAAAGTCAGGACAACCCAATCCAGGTAAGATTAAAATGGCCAATACTCCTCAGGAATAAATGTATGGGTGTTGCCTCTATGTAAAGAATCAACACTTGGGGCAGGCAGTATCATTAACAGAACCTCCCTCTTCACCCTGGAGACCACTGTAGTCAGTAGGATTGCAGGTAGCACCTTCCCTTCCACTCTGGAGTCAATTGCAGTTGGTGGGATTGTCAGCAGCACCTCTTCCTTCACCTGCAGTTGGTGGGATTGTTGGAAGCATCAATGCTTCCACCATGGAGACCACTGCAGCAGTCAGATCATCAGCATGACTTCCTCCTCTGCCCCAGAGACCTCTGGCCAGTGGGATAATCTGTAGAACCTTCTGCTACACCCTGGGGACAGCTGCAGCCCTGGGATCATTGGCAGCACTTCTCTCTCCATTGTGGAGGCCTCATGTTGGCAGGATCATGGGCAGTAGCTCCTCTTCCACCCTGAAAACCCCGGCAGCTGGTGGATAAGCAGCAGCATCTCCCCCTCCACTCAGAGACCTCCAGCTGGTGGGCTTATAGGCAACACCTCCCCTTCAACCTGGAGAACTCTGCATCCAGTGGGATCATCAGAAGCACCTTCTCCTCCACTCCAGAGACTTCAATAGCCCAGAGACCATCAACAACCCTATCCACCACCTGCAAAACCCTGGTGGGCTGGCGGAAGCCTCAGCAACTCCTCACCCACATAGAGGACCTCATTGGGCCTGCAACGGTGTTGTGAGTTTCTACCTCAAATAGAGGATCTCAGTGGGTCAATAAAAGCAGTAATTAGCCCTCTCCTCCAGATGTAGGACTTTTACAAGCCTGGAAGTACTGTGCAAGTGTCTTTTTTCCATACTGTGAACACTGGGTGGGTTGAGAAGAATACCAATAAAGCCTCCTCCAACCTGGAGGAACTTGAAAAGGCCTAGGAGATCCTCAGTGACACAGTAGGGTTTGACCTGAGGTGTACAATATAGCCAGGTAAATATGGTAGCCTTGAACAGCCTAAAGCCATGCTAACAATAGGAGCTAAGGGTTGACTTACATCAATATGCCTAAGCTAGTCAGAATATAAGACTCACACAACAGGATCTGCAGGAGGAATTCAGGTGACTGACCCCTTCCCTTCACTGTGGGACCCAGCAATTGAACAAACATAGTCCATACAGTAGGACCCTAAGATACAAAGAATGGTCAGTTGAAACTAGTGGGATTGGAAAGACCAAAATATTAACCCAAGAAATGAAAATGACAAAATGAGAAAGCAAAATGCAACCACAAACATCCAGTACATTAGGAACAAGTACAGGAGACAGTTAAATAAAATACATTAAAAATCATACACCTGAAAGTTCTGAAAAGATAACAAGTGAAATAAAGAAACCAATCCATAAGGCTATAGAGGAAATGAGATTAGAAATAATCTCTAAGGTAAAGAAAGAAGTGGCAATCTTAATAAAGGGATTACTCAGCATAGCTAGAGAAGACAAAAATAAAGAAGTAAAAGAGCATGGGAAAATGATGGAAACTTTGAATGAACAATTTGAGAAAGAAATAGAATGCATGAAATAAATTCAAAGAGTTATCCAAGAAATAAAAACTCCACTGAAACCAGGAGAAATCATTTGAATGAAGCTAAGAATAAACATTCAGTCCTCAAAGACAGGATCATGGCTAGTGATCATGAAAGCAAGGAACTTTTACAAATAACAAGGGAGCATGATATAACAATTCAACAGTTTCAAGATGATGCAGAGAGAAGCAATATAATATGGATAGACATCAATGAAAATGAAGGAGTCAACACAAATGAATTTAAAAATCTATTTGCAGAAGTAATAGTGGAAAATTTCCCAAACATGAGAAAAGAGTTGGATATAAACCTAAGTGAGATGTATAGAATTCCAAGAAGTCATAACCAACATAAATCTACATCCAGACATACAATAATTAAGATCCCAGAAATACATCATAAGAACATAATGCTAAAAGCTGTTAGAGAAAAGACACAACTTGCCTATCAAGGAAAGCCCACTAGAATGATGGCAGACTTCTCTGAATGTTCAAGTTAAGATGAGCTTTGTGTGAAGTTTTCAAGCCTTGAAAGAAAGCAACTTTCAACCCAGGTCAATGTATACGCCAAAACTTTCTTTTTAAATTGATGGAGAAATAAGATAGTATCATGACAAAAAACAACTGAAGAAATTCATGTCTACAGAGCCAACCATACAAAGAATACAGAAAGACATATTAGAGAGAGACAAAATGACTGCAATTACCTAGAACAACAACAGAAAGAACCCACCAGGTAAAGCAAGCAATTAAATGAACAGGAAAGGCAAGAAACCAACAACAGGAAAATACCATGACAAATTTAAGCCAGTACATACCAGTTATATCCATCAATGTAAATGGCCTCAATTTACCTATTAAAAGAAATAGGTTGACAGAATGGATCAAGAAAACAGGATCCAGGAGGAGCTAACGATGGCAATCAGTGAGCAAAAAAATAAAAAACATCCCAGGAGAAACAACTCATATGCCAGAATAAAACATCCTGGAGAGATCCAGACAAAGGGATATGGATCCTCTTGACACAGGAAGAAATTAAAACATAAAAAAGCTCATCAAACTTGCAGTCTCAGGACTATAACTGGAACAGCTAAAATTACAGGACATGGCATTTTCCTTTTTTAAAATTTTTTTTTTATTTAGAGAAAAAAATGAAACAGAAAGAGGTTAGAAATAATACAAAATTTCAAAAAAGAATAAAATCAAAAACTTAAACCAGTAAGAAATAACTAGCTGATAATTACACATTTTCCACTTAGAAGTAGTTGCTCAAGTTACAAAAGTAAAGCATACAAAGTGGACATTTAAACAGTGAGACAGCAACCAGTTCTGTTCATCTATTCAACAAAAACTTACTAATATGGGTATCAATCCTATACACTCAAATAAACATGCAGTTAAATCCTTTAGAATACTTTCCTTTCCTCTCTCCTTTTTTTACAATAAATATAATCAATTCTTATAAACTGTTTAGAAGTTCTACACATGTATAAGTCTCTACATGCATACCTAGCCTTTGTGTAGTAGAGGGAAAAACAAACCAAAACAAGTCAACAATACAAATTCCTAGAGAAACACAAAAGGAAAAGGACATATAAAACCACAATACTAGGTGATCTATGGTTGTCACCATGATGTCTCCTATTATTTTTAATAAAATTGTCTATATCATCAGGCATAGTATATTAGTGTTACATAGCACTACTAATAAAAACTGAACATTGGATACATTATAGGACTTTAAAGGCAGTTAATAATCAAACCAGAATGGGTATCCTATTGAATTCTGCCATCCCCAGAGTAGTTGCCCTTGCTTCCAGACTTGACACTCTCAAGCATACCAGATTTGAAGAAAATCATTCAAGACAAAACAGTGATATAGCCAATCTTCTCTGCCTCATCTCTGCTATGCTATTTTTCTGTCATTGTTGCTTACTTTTCTCCTTCATTCCACTGTCTGTCCCTTTCATTGAGGCCTTTCTGGCATTGTTCTGGAATCCTGGTGATTTTCTTCTCTCTACAATGTCCTTCAGTATTCTTTGCAGGGTGGTCATGAACTCTGCCAGTTCTTCTTTGTCATGGAAATATCTTGTCCCACCATTAATTTTGAGAGACAGTTTTGCTGGGTACATCAACCTGGGTTGGAGGTTATTTTCTTTTGGGCTTGGAATATTTTGCTCCAAGCTCTTCTTGATTTGATAGTTTGCATTGAGAAGTCTGCTGTGATTTTGATGAGTTTTCCTTTATAGGTAATCTGTTTCTTTTCTCTGACTGCTTTTAATATTCTGTTCTTGTGATGGATTTCTGGGATCCTGATTATTATATGTCTGGGTGTAGATCTGTTTTGGTTGTAGCTGGCTGGAATTCTGTATGCCTCATATATCTGAACATCACTTCCTATGCTTGGGAAGTTTTTCTTAATTATTTCTGTGAATAGCCTTTTTATTTCATTTGTATTGATCCCTGCTTCTTCATTCACATTTTTTTTCTTAAATTATAAATTCTTTTGTCATCTTCTATCCTTTGTATCATTACTTCCTGGTTCCTTGTTATTTTTAAGAGATCCTTCCTTTCATGATCATACATTTCAAACCTATCTTCAAGTTTTAAAAGTCTGTCTTTAGTTTCTTTTAAAAAGTTTGGCTAGTTTTCAATGGAGTTTTTAATTTCCTGATATTCTCTTTGGAGTTGTTTCATGTGTTCTAGATTTTGTTTATATTCTTCATCAAAGGCTTCTCTGCTTTCTCTGGGTTCCTCCATTCTTCCATTTCTGTCTTCTTGAGGAGTACCCAGCATTTATTTTATTCACCTGAGTTAGAATTTCAGATTTAAATTCATCAATGAGATCACAGAAGTATTTCTTTATTTCCAATGAGGCTATGTCTGATACTGCATATCCACTGCCTTCAATCTCCTCTGTACTCACCCCTCCTGGCCTTATTTTCCCTGGGTCAGTGGTGGAAAGCCTTTTGCTGTTTCTCTGTCTTGTCATGCTTCTGGTTTCCCTCAGACAGGTGAATGGTGGAGGTGTCCAGACCTTTACCTACTGCTTCAAGTCCCTCTGAAGCTTACTGGCTAGGGCTGTGCTGCCCTCCCCTGGCTGCTGTTGATCTGTGAGGTGCATGCAGGGGCAGCGGTTTGGGCCAGCCCCTCCCTTCTCAACCAGTGAGTGACTTCATCAAATTAGACTGTGTCTTACAGATGTCATAGGTTCGAGACAGACTCATCCTTGGCTATTGGGTCCCGATCAGGGGAATGGCCCAGCCCAAGCAGATCCCACCAATCCACTTTAGGCCAGGAGCCACAGACTGAGGCTGCCTCAGCTGTTGGTTCAAGCCTGACTTGCCCAAATCCAATATATCCTCCTGCTGGTGATCTGGCTCTGGGGAATGCAGTTCCCAGCACTCACCAAAGTCCATGCAGCTCTGCTCCCTGTCTCCACTCCATGTTGCAGTGCCTCCTCCCACCAAATATCTCAAGCTCAGTAATCACCCACTCTTGGCAGGGCCATGAACCCAGCTTGATCGTGAGTCACCAGACTCCAAGACACGCCCAGCACAGCTACCAGGTGTGCCCAGCTCCAGCCCTCCATGCGTGCTTCTTCTTCTTCTTCTTTTTTTTTAAACTTTATTATTTTTTTCTTTTTCCTCAGTTTCTTGCTGGGTCACAAGAATTCTTCTCCTTTCATTAGGTCCTCTCCATGTTGTCATATTCCAGCATTTGAGTTGTTTTTCTCAGAGAGGCTCCCAATTGTGCTACATTTCAGTTGGTCATCCAGGATCTCTCCTTGACATGGTGTTTTCAATGTGACCCACCAAGTTTGCACTGGCCTGAATTTGCAAATTAGTTCTGGCTAGCAGAGCCACCAAACTCATTCTTGCTGCCACTCACAGGAGCTACAGCTGTGCTGAATCTGGGGGTTGGTGAGCCCAAAGGAACATGAAACCAGCAAAGGGACCTTCATTAATCCACAGTGTGCCGGGAATGAGATCCCTCCATGGGAAGAGGGTGACCAAATAGGCTAAATGTTGGAATTGGGCAAGAGGAGCCTGAACTGGGAGCTACAGAGATTTCAGTTGGTTGCTCCCTCCTCAGAGCAGATTTGTGGGATTTGCATGGACTGGGTTATGCCACTGGCTGGGACCCAATGAGCTGCCCAAATAGATTCCCTGCACCTAGCACACACTACCCTAGTGAAGGCCCCTGAAGTTTGGCCTGCCCAGAGGGGAGGGGCCGGCATACACAGCCCCTGCTTACACCTCAGTGACATGAGCAGGCAGGAAAGGGTGGAGGTGCCTCACTAGTGTGCTTTGGATGAACTGTGGCCAACAGGGAAGGGGGCTGGGACCTGCACTGTACACATGTGTGGAGGATGGCACCATGACAGGAGAGGCAAGAGGAGGCCCCCAGCACAGAATTTTGAGAGCACTGATCCAGGAGAGGGAAAAACAAGGGAGACTGAGGGTGTCAAATATGCAACATCAGACATAGCTTCAATAGAAATTAACAGATATCTTCGGGACCTTGTAGACAAGATCAAAACTGAAATATTAAACCAGGTAAAGCAAGATATGAGTACAGTAATAAAAGAAATGCTAAGCATCTCTCAGGAAGACATAGATGGAAGAAGGAAGGAAAACACAAAAAGGAAATATTCAATAAAGAATATAAAAAAAAATAGAATACATGAAGCAGATTCAAAGAGACTACCAGGAAAATAAAACTCCATTTTAAGCTGGCAAAACTCCTTAATAGAAACTAAGGATAAACTATCAAAACTTGAAGAGAAGTTTGCAATGTGTGATCATGAAAGGAAAGATCTCTTAAAAATAATAAGGAAACAGGCAATAACAATACAAAGCCTAGAAGATGACAAGAGAAACTATAATTTAAGAATAAGAAATGTGAGTAAAAAAGCAGGAATACAAACAGGTGAATTACAAAGGCTATTCATGGAAATAATTAAGAAAAACTTCCCACACATGGGAAAAGAAAATGACATTCATTTATGTGAGGATTACAGAACTCCAGCCACCTACAACCAAAACACAGCTACATGCAGACATATAATAATCAAGATACCAGAAATTCAATATAAAAAAAGAATATTAAAAGCCATCAAAGTAAAGAAACAGATTACCTATAAAGGAAAGCCCATAAAGATCACAGAAGACTCCTCCACACAGACCATCAGATCAAGAACAGCTTGGAGTGAAGTATTCCAATCCCTGAAAGAAAATAACCTACAGCCCAGATTGATGTACCCTGCAAAACTGTCACTAGAAATTAATGGAGAAACAAGATACTTCCATGACAAAGAGGAACTGGGGGAATTTGTGACCACCAATCCAACCCTACAGAGAATACTGAAGGACATTCTAGAGAGAGAAAAAAAATACCAGGATTTTAGGAACAGTGGCAGAAAGGCCTCAATGAGCAGGGCAGGTAGTAGAATGAAAGAGAAAACTAGACAAAGGCAGAAAATAGCATAGCAGAAATGAGACAGAGAAGCATGGCTAGAATCTCTAACATAGATGGCCTTGATACACTATATTGCTAATAGTGTACCAGGATTTAAAACCCACATTACTCACACTACTCTGCTTAGATGTATTATATTCTGTTCAAGTCATTCTACCTGTACTAGATTTGAGGGCACAGACAGTTATCCTGAAAATAACAGGATATAGTATGGTAATCATCCTTAATTTCCTATTAACTTAATCTAAAGCTCTGTATAACCTACATTGCTTTACCATGACTGATCATAATTGAATCTGGTTTATTAGATTGCTGTTTTGTATTGATAGATTTTATTCAAAGCTGTTAGGATTGATAGTATCAAGTCTGAGAGTATAGGTAACCACACTGAAGATGACAAGATTCACTAGAATATCCACTCTGGTTTGATTATTACCTGCCTTTGAAGTTTTATACTGTCTAAAATGTTTTATTTTTACTAATATTGTTATTTACTGCTATCTTCAATTATACTGCTATATTCAATTATACCTGATGATACAGACAATTCTATTGAAGATAATAAGAAACAACACAGTAATCATTATAGAACACCTTGTACTGTGGTTGTATATGACTTTTTGTTTTCATGTTATTATAAGAATTATTTTTATTTTGTCTTGCTATGTTTTTTTTTCCTGTAATGCAGAAAGGATAGAAATAGTTGTAGAGACTCATGCATGTGTAGCTGTTTACAGTCTCACTTTTTGAATATCTCCTCTGTATGCTTTAATTTTGTAACATGAACAACTGTTTCTAGGAAGACAACATGCAATTTATCAACTAGTGATTTCTTACTGTTTATCTTTTTTTGAAATTCTGTATTATCTCTACCCTTTACATTTTTTTTCTCTTTAAATAAAAAAATTTTAAAAAATAAACAGGATCCATCACTATGCTATGTACAAGAAATACACTTGTCTCAAAATAAAACTCATAGACTAAAAGGCAAAGGATGCAAACAATATTCCATGTAACAGGAAGACAGAAAAAAGCAGGGGTAGATATTCTGTTTGCAGACATTGAAAACTTCAAAAATGATCAAAAGTGATTAAAAAGGTCAGTACATACTTGTTAGGGGAAAAATTCAAGAGGAAGAACTAACAACTCTGTATATACCTGCACCAAATACAGGAGAATGAATATATATGCACCAAATATAAGAAAACGCAACTATACTAACACTAGTAGACATGAAAAACCAAATATGCAATTACACAATTGTAATAGAGGACCATAATACCCTATTTTCACAAAGAAACAGATCAATGAGACAAAACATCAGCAAAGAAATAACAGAACTGAATCAAACATGAGCTAATGAAGTTAGTAGACATTTACAGAGTACTCCACTCAACAACAGAATACACATTTTTCTCATTTGCACGTTGGATGTTCTCTACAATAGACCATATATGAGCCCATAGCACATTCTTAAGTAAACGCAAAGAGATGAAATAATCCCATGATTATTACCTGATCATAGTGCACTGAAATTGGAAATTAGTGGAAAAAGAAATGGTAAAACCTACATAAGCAGATGGAAATTAAATTACAACCTCTTGAACAATCAATGGGTTACAGGTGAAATTAAAGAAGAAATTGAGCAATATCTAAAATTCAATAAAAATGCAGATACAACATACTGAAACCTACAGAATGCAATGAAAGTGGTCCTGAGAGAAAAATATACAGCAATAAATTGTCACATCAAGAAAACAGAATGAACACAAATAAACAACTTAATGGTACACCTCAAGATTCCAGAAAAAGAAGACTAAGCAAAACTCAAAAGTTATAGAAGAGAGGAAATTATAAAGTTCAGAACAGAAATTAGTGCAATTGAGACTAGGAAAACAACACAAAGAAATAATGAATCAAAGAGCTGGCTTTTTGGGAGAATAAACAAAATTGATAACCAACCTTATCCAGAAAACCTTATCAAGAAAAAGAAAGAAAAACCTCAAATTTATACAATAAAGAATGAAATCATTGTCCATATGAAAATACAGAAGATCATGAATACATACTTTGAAAATCTTTACTCACATAGGGTGGAAAACATAGAGGAAATGGACAAATTCCTAGAAATATATGAATTACCAAATCTGCACCAAGAAGATAAAACAATTTTAAATAACTCTATATCAGCTATTGAAATGTAAAATGTGATTAAATATTTACCAACAAATAAAAGTCCAGGTTCTGATGGATTCACAGCTGAATACTATAAGAAATTTAGAGAAAAATTTAATGTGAATACTTCTCAAACTCTTCAATGAGACTGAAAGGGAAGTATTACTCCCTAACTCATTCCTGGAGGCAAGCATTACTCTGATACCAAAAACAGAGAAAGACCAAACCAAAAAGGAGAACTATAGGCCAATCTCACTAATGAATATTGATGCAAAGATTCTCAATAAAATACTGGCAAATAGAATGCAGCAAATCATCAAGAAGACTATACATCATGACCATGTGTGATTTATCCGAGGAATGCAGGGATGATTAAACTTATGCAAATCAATAAATGTAATATACCACATCAACAGACCAAAAGACAAAAAACAGCATGATCATCTCAATAGACACAGTAAAACCTTTTATTTTTTTTTAATTTTTTAAAATTTTATTTAAAGAGGGGGGAAAGCAAAACAGAAAAAAGGGTTGAAATAATACAGAATTTCAAAAAAAAATAAACAGTGATAAATCACTATTTGATACATTACATATTGTCTTCTTGGATATAGTTGTTCAAGTTGCAAAATTAAAGCATACAAAGTGAACATTCAAACAGTGAGGCTGCAAACAGTTCTGTTCACCGATGGAAACAAAAACTTAGTAACATGGTTATCAATCCTACATGCTTAAGTATGCATACTGTTGTCTCTTTTAGAGCACTTTCTTTTCCTCCTGTTGTTTTTTTTTTTAAATTTTTTTATTTAAAGAAAAAAAAATTGAAACAGAAGGAGGGTAGAAACAATACAAAATCTCAAAAACAAAACAAAACAAAAATAAGTAACCAGTAAAAAATCACTAGTTGATAATTATATACTTTCCTCTTAGATGCAGTTGTTGAAGTTACAAAAGTAAATCCCACAAAGTGGATATCCAAGCAGTGAGACTGCAGTCAGTTTTGCTCATCCATCCAACTAAAACTTTAGCAACATGGTTATTAATTCCTCACACTCAAACATACATGCAGTTATATCCTTTAGAATACTCTTTTCTTTTTTTTTTCTTTACAATAACTATAATCCATTCTTATAAACTACTTAGATGTTCTACACATGTATAAGTCTCTACACATATACCTAGCCTTTCTGTGTTAGAGGGAGAAACAAATCAAAACAAGTCAGCAATACAAATTCCTAGGGAAACAAGAAATGAAAAGAACACACAAAGACACAACACTAGGTGATCTACGGTAGTCACTATGATGTCTCTTGTTATTTTCAATAAAATTGTCTATATCATCAAATATAATATAAACTTAGCATTGCTTTACACTATTAATAAAATCTAAACATTGGAGACATTATAGGACTTCAACGGCAGTTAACAATCAAACCAGAATGGGTATCCTATTGAATCCTGTCATCTTCAGAGTAGCTGCCTCTACTCTCAGAATCCACACTCTCAAACATACCAGATTCAATTAAAGTCAGTCAAGAAAAAACAGTGATATAACCAATTTTCTCTGTCTTATCTCTGCCATGCTGTTTTTCTGTTGTTATTTGTTTATTTTCTCCTTCATTCCACTGTCTGCCCCTTTCTTTGAGGCCTTTCTGCCATTATTCCTGGAACCCTGGTGATTTTCTTCTCTCTCTAGAATGTCCTTCAGTATTCTTTGCAGGGTTGGATTGGTGGTCACAAACTCCCCCAGTTCCTCTTTGTGATGGAAATATCTTGTCTCTCCATCAATTTTGAGAGACAGTTTTGCAGGGTACATCATTCTGGGTTGGAGGTCATTTTCTTTCAGGGCTTGGAAGATTTCACTCCAAGCTCTTCTTGATTTGATGGTTTGCATTGAGAAGTCTGCTGTGATTTTGATGAGTTTTCCTTTATAGGTAATCTGTTTCTTTTCTCTGACTACTTTTAATATTCTGTTCTTGTGATGGATTTCTGGGATCCTGATTATTATATATCTGGGTGTAGATCTGTTTTGGTTGTAGCTGGCTGGAGTTCTATATGCCTCATTTATATGAACTTCACTTCCATTACCTATGTTTGGGAAGTTTTCCTTAATTATTTCTGTGAATAGACTTTTTATTTCATTTGCATTTGTTGCTGCATCTTCATTCACATATTTTATTCTTAGGTTATAAATCCTCTTGTCATCTTCTAGCCTTTGTATCATTGCTTCCTGGTTCCTTGTTATTTTTAAGAGATCCTTCCTTTCACGATCATACTTTGCAAATCTACCTTCACATTTTGAAAGTTTGTCTTTAGTTTCTGTTAAAAGGTTTTGCCAGCTTTCAAATGAGTTTTTAATTTGCTGATATTCTCTTTGGATCTGTTTCATATATTCCAGGTTTTGTTTATATTCTTCATCAAAGGCTTTTCTCCTTTCTCTGGGTTCCTCAATTCTTTCCTTTGTGCCTAGTTGAGGATTACCCAGGACTTCTTTTATTAGTCTTCTTATATCTTGCTTCACCTGAGTTAGAATTTCAGATTTAAATTTGATGATGAAGTCACGGATGTATTTATTTCTGATGAGTCTGTCTCTGACGTTACAGGTTTTCTGCTCTCAACCTCCTCTGTATTTACCTCTGTTGGACTCACTTTCCCTGATTCAGTGGTTGGAGGCCTTTTGCTCTTTGTCTCTCTTGTCATGTTTCCATCCCCCTTCAGACAGGTGGGTGGTGGAGGTCTCTGGGCCTCTCCTATTGCTTACAGTTCTTCTGTAATGCACTTGCTAGGGAAGTACCGCCCCCCAGTCCACTGCAAATCTGAGAGTTGCATGCTGAGAGCTGGCTCCTCCCCCTATGCCAGTCAATGAGTTTATGCTTCAACATGTTTGTGTCTTCCCTGGGGATGCCACTGGCCCAGAAAAGCCTCATCCCTGGCTATTGGGTTTCAACCAGGGGTATGGCCCTGCCTGAGCAGATCCCACCAATCTGCTTTGGACTAGGAGTCATCAGCAGATGCTGCCTCAGGTTTTGATTCAAGCTGGCCCTGCCCAACTCCAAAATGTCACCCAGCCTGTCCTCCCGGTTTGGGGAATACAGTTCCCATCACTCACCAAAGTTCGTGCAGCTCGACGGGCTGTTTCCACTCCCTGTCTCAGTGCCTCCTCCAGCTGAGGGTCTGGAGCTCACCAACCCCCGCTCTCAGCAGGGCCAAGATCTCAGCTCTATCATGAGTCACCTAACTTTAAGGTGTGCCAGTACAGCGATCCGGGCTTGGCCAGTTTCTACCCTCTGTCCGTGCTTCCTTTTCTTTTTTTTTTGTTTTTGTTTTTGTTTTTCTTTTTCCTCAGTTTATTCCTGGGTTGTGAGAATTCCTCTCCTTTTGTCTGGCTTTCTCCATGTTGCCAGATTCCAGCGTCTGAGTTTTTATTTTTTTTTTTTTCCTCAGCGAGGCTCTCTTGTGGTGCCACTAATTCGGCCATCTTGCAATGTCCTCCTGTTCATTCTTTTATGCCTAGATATTGCATCTTGAACAATTAGGCCTAAGATAATAATATGCAATATATCAATGTTGATTTTTTACTGTTTTTTGAAATTCTGTATTATTTCTACCTTTTTTGTGTTTTTCTTAGTAAAATAAAAAATATTTTATTTTTTAGCAAAAAGAATAAAGAACAAATACTCACTGTATTATTTATTGAAGAAATACAGAAGGTGTAGTAAAAGAATATAGTTATAAATACCAGCTGAGATACCATGACTAGTTATAAAAGTAGGATTTTAATTGTCATGGTTATTTATTTTCTTGCCTAAATTGTTAAGAATATTATTGTGTCTATATACCTATATATTAAGCCAATAACTTTTTCCATTTTTTGTATTAGTACATGTTTACAGTACAGTACAATAACATTCATTTGGGGGAATTGATACACATACATAGCACATCTTAATAATTTTATATTTCCTCCCATTCCCCTTCCAATCCTCTTGCTCCATTCATCTCTTGCTTTTCTTTCCTTGTATCTTCATACCTTACAACATTACATTAACTTAATATTTATATGTAAGTATTGTTTAAGCTACATCATAACATTAAATTATGGGTTTTACATAGGATAGTTGTATCATGTTAGGAAGAATATAAGATCAGTATTGTCTTTGAAGTTTAAGTATGATTTATGAAGAATACAGTTTGGGCACCAGACTGATGATGATTTTCAACTTCTTTTGATTTAGAAGTGCTCAGGGGATTAGTAAAGTACACTTTTGGCTGTGTCTGTAGTGGTGTTGAGAGAGATGATTGCAATGAAGTTAAAAAATAGGGAAGAAGGATCATCTTCATTGTGGGTGGCACCATTCAATAACTCAGCCCAGATGAAAAGAAAAGCAGAAGAAGAAAGAGGAAGTCATGGTAGGACTTAAAGCTTTATTCTACTTGAGTGGATGTGGTTTTGCTGATTTCTCCAACTACAAATATTAGACTACACCTTCTTTAACTTTTCAGTGAAGACTCACACTGGTGATTCTTCAGGCCAGTATTCAGGCCTTGGACTAAGCTTGCACTATTATATTATGAGGTTTCTAGAATCTAGGATTGAGGACTCACTTGATCCTCTGTATTTCTTGCATAAAGATATTAATTGGCTCAGATACAGTAAGCTAGTCACTTCTTTTGCTAGAGAATGCTAAGCAATTCATCCAGCAAAGCACAAATTGTGGAGTGGTCAGAGGTAAACTTAGTGGTAGGTAGTGGATAGCTTGCTTATGAGAACAAATTATTATCTAAATCATCATCTAAATTGTCATCTTTATGTTTGGATCTTAGATGTACCCCAGAAATTCAGGTGTTGAAGACTTGATCATGATTTGGTTGCATCATTTTTACCATGCATTGGAGCCTCTTTTTCTCCTGTTTTTTTTTTTTTTTTTTGTGTGTGTCTGTTTGTTTGTGGTTATTTTGTTTTTTAGAAACAAAGTCTCACTATATAGTTCAGACTGATCTTCAACTCACTGTGTAGACCAAGTTGGGCTTTGAACTCCTGCCAATCCTCCTGCCTCAGCCTCCTGAATGCTGGAATTATAGGTACATGCCACCATACCTGGCAGGTGTTGAAACTTTTAACAGATGATACTTAATGGATTAAAATAAAGTCATTGGAATATATGTCATTCAAGAGCATATTCAGATTTTATGACCCATCCACTTTGTCTCTCTTCATTTCTTGGTCACCTGAGATGAGTTTGAAATATTATGCACACATGAGTGCTACCATGTTCTTTTTCTTTCTCTTCTCAGAGCAGAAGTATAAGACACTTTCACTGTTACTTGAACCATGATTGAAGTAGCTCTATTGCATGGAGCCAAGAGAAAGTAGAGAGAATTTTGAGGTTGCCTTGGGCAGTGAGGCTGTGGAAATCACTGTAATCTTATTGTCGCAAATTATTCTGTCCTCTAAAACTTCCAAGACCATGATGACAGGGCAGGCTTCCTGAAATGGGGGCATCTTTTTGCCTCTCCTGATACACAGCACTTAGCCTTCATTCTTGTTGATCTCTAGGAATTAGTTGATGGGCTGAATCATTACATATTTTCCTTTATACCCTTTCCTTGAGTATGTTGTACATTTCCAAATAATTTTGCTCTGTCTCTCTTTGCTCACACATCACACTGTAGCCAAAAGCAGTCATACATCATTTTAAATATATACCAGTTTAGTTATTTCTCCTTCAAAATATTCTACTGTTAAGTTTGATCTTCCATAAAGTCCTAGACAATGAGCCTTGTTCAGCAAAGTTCATTAATGACGTTTTCTCCAATATCAACCTGTTCTTCATTTTTATTTGAGATCTTGCCAGCATGCCCTTTACTGTTTATATTTTGATCACCATTTTGGTAACAACTACTTGCCCAATATCTAATCTCTAAGAAGTTCTAGTTCATGTTCCTTGGTTTTGGAGTCCTTATCAGAAATGTTGGTAAAGTTCTTTTCCAATAACTATAAGAATTTTCTGGCCTCCTGTTTCAAAGCCTCCAAATATCTCCCTATTACTCAGTTCCAAATCTGTTTTCATATTTCTAGGTATTATTATAGCAAAAAGCCAACTTCTCAGGAATAATTTCCTGTCTTGATCAAATCTGTGTTGTTACAATGAAATATCTGAGACTGGGTAAGATATAGCAAAATTTTTGTCATGATTCTGTTGGCTAGGGATTGTAATTACATTACATTAGTATTCTGTTAAAAGACCTCTGGCTGTATGGTAAGGTGGTAAAGGTGTGTAAAAGCAATGAGTCTTATTCACAGAGGACAAACCACATGGTATGAACTCACTTTTAATAACCCTATATTAATGTCCCAGAAGAGCTAAAACTACATGGTGATAACATTACTCTTTTCATGAAATTGATGCCTCCAAAACCTCATTGCCTCACATGTGTATCACTTTTAAAGCCTCCCACAAACACCACTGCACCAGGAACCATGGTTGTATCACATGAACCTCAAGGAGTTATTCAAATGACATCTAAACCATAGCACCGTACCGTAGTAACATAATTTATCATTTTATCCTAGAGTGCTCAGCATTTTGGAGACTCCCAGGAGAAAAAAGCCTCCAAACTGAGAACTCTCTGCTTTTTATTTAGAATGTCAGTGTAATAATAAAAAGCAAGAAAAAAGAAATTTTGGCAAGGAGCTGTCACAAGGCTAAGCAGGACTGGGGATATAGCTCAGTGGCATAAGCACCTGCCTGGCAAGCATGAGGTCATGAGTTCAATCCCTGCTACCAAAAACAAAGAAAAGAAAAGAAAAGAAAAGAGAAAAGAAACAAAAAGAGAAAAGAAAAGAAAAGAAAAGAAAAGGAAAAGAAAGCAATACAACTTAGCTGGGTATAGTGGCACTCACCTGTATTCCCAACACTTGGGAGCTGAGGTAAAAAATCATTGCAAGTTTGAGATGAGCCTAGGCTACAAAGAGAGCTCAAGGATACCCCAAAATGCATAGTGAGATCCTATCAAAAAAAAAAAAAAAAGAAAAAAAGCAAAGCAGTTTTGCTTGGGGAGAGGGGAGAGACGATGGTCAAACACACCATGCTTTTACTAATTAGACTTCCTGTTGTTTAAACATTTGGTTCTCACAGCCTATGTGGTTTTCCCATAGAGCTTAAAATTTTCTTTTCAGGACCTGTTGCATTCGCCCATCAGTTGGATCACTCACTTCTCACAGAGCCTATGCCTTTTTGTCCCACACTTTAAAAATTCACTCCTTGGCCAAGTCCCCCTCACTTTCCACATTTGGGGAATTAGTTTTGGAGATAATCTGTTGTCCTAAAACTACTCTTGCACTGGGGAGTATCTGAGACTCCCAGTTGCAGAGGGTCCTACTCAGCCTCAGGCATTTCCTAAACATACTCCAAGGCCACAGCTGATGCAGCAAGATTTTGAGTCTTTCTCATAGGCACACAGGCCAACACATATTCCCTGAGCCTAACTAAAGCCTCCATGTGTAAGTTCTGGTATAGGCTTCGTGCCTTCAGTTTTTGCTGTGTGCTTCATCCCTCCTCAGTAGGTTTGACACTGGCTTCAAAGATGAAAACCTGTGTTAGATTTCATGCCCTGGTCTTCTGAGCATGGAGCTCTGCTTTGCTCTTTGTCATCTAATGTGGAGGGAATGGTGGTGAATCAGTCTCTTTGCCATCTGGCCTACCACAGCTCAGTCTTGTATTTCAGTCTGTGTATATTGCTTTGAAGATAGGAGTGAGGGAGTTTTTGTCAACACCGTGTTTTGCCATGGCAGGCCTGGTGCTGAGTTTCATTTCTAAGGTCTGAATTTCTCTCTCCATCCTCCAAGCAACAGGCACTTTTTTCCTCCTCGGACTGTTTGCAGTTGGGGGAGGGAAACTACTGTCAACTGACTACTTTTTGCCTTCTACAATGCATCTTTTTACTTTGTTACACAAAAATAGGCATTATGGTACTTTACCTGGTAGGCTGATATGCTGTGTTTGTACATTGTTCCATACGCAGCTGTTCAGCCTGGTTTATCCGAGAGGAAGGATTGATTGAAGAACTAATTTAGCAGCAATCTTGTACCATCTTCTTTATTCTTTATTTTTAGTTACTTTAATTTCATATAATAATTATGGCAGAAAAAAATCATCAAAATATATCAATATTTAAAAGATAGCACTATTTTAAGAGTGTGATTCAGTTTTGATTACACACAAACACCTCTGCATGAGGCATTTTTATGACAGTTTTTGGATTTAAATCACATAAATTTCAAACTTTAATACAAGAGGAATATGATAATATTGAAAAAATCAGACAGTGGCTATTTTTTAAGTTAGACAAAAAGTTTGAGTGTGTAGTATATAGCAGAATTTTTTGAATGGTGTTGTCACATGACATGAAGGGAAGGTAATAAGGCTATTGATAAGCAAGAACCCAGTCTCAAAATTGTCCATTCCAGAGTTTACAGGCCAGCTTAATTCACATGAACTTCAGTGGTTTTCAATTTGAGGTAGAGAAGAAACTTTGAGACACAGCAGAAAAAAAGTGCTTATCTTTCCCTTTGAATTATCAGCAATTTATTGCACATCTGTAAGTACTTTTTGGACAATGAAACAAATGTGCTTACCTCATCTTTTGAATTATCAGCAATTTATTGCATGTTTGTGAGAACTGTTTTCAGAGGTCAAAGTATGAGTCTTCCTTCCAAGTGTAAGGTTTTCCTCCAACCTTTAAACTTTTGAAGTCTTTTTACACAGGACCCAAAAGTTCAATGAATCTTGTATTACTTCGCATTCTAATGATCTACCCAAGTTGAGAATTTGCAGTGGCTTTTTAAAACAGAGATTTACTGAAAAATGATTAAATAAATTTGAGAAAAATGTGGACTAAAACTTTTTAATGGGTAAATTTCAGGAAATGCAACTAGAGAAAATCATGTCTTTTCATTTTCAGGGTGGTGCTTAATTTGTGAAAACCAACTGAGTTGACATATAGACTCAATTCACAAGTTGAACATTAATAATTGAATTATGTTTCTGGGCAGAAAAAATTTACACGTGGTTTTGTTCAACCTTGAAAAATATTTTCTTAAATTCATAAAATTTGCCTTTCTCTATTCATTTACTCACATGTCTCTCTCTGTGTGTCTTCTATTCAGATGAGCCTCTAAATGTCTGGATTTCAGAGTTATAAAGTTTTAACAGTGTTGCTAGTATTAGCCATAGTGAAAACCTTATATTTTATTTAAAAATGATAACAATTTTAGCTAATTTTGTTGAAGACAGGATAGCTATATATGTGTTTGAGTTGCATCGATAAACTGCTTCTAATCAGATGTACTTTGCAATGCTAATTCACAGAGTGACAAAAATGTGTTCATTTTAAGGATAATATGCATTGTATAAACTGTTAGAAATAGTACTCTGAGTAACTACTTTGAACACAACACTATTTTAAAAATGTACTCATTTTCTTCTATCTGTCAACGTGGCAGTTGTGATTTTCTTAGGATTTAAAGCTTAAAATCATGAGTTGACTGTTTTACTCCTCTTTTTTGCCCTTCAGATTCTAGAAGATGTAAATTAGGCCACTCAAACTTGGATTTTTCTAATGCATTTACTGTTATCTGTTGACCCTCATGTAGAGAAATCTACTCTGTTGTTAATATTTAATATATTATATTGGGACCTCATTAGTCAATATCTGCATGGTCTTTCTTCTACTTTATTACTGGTCTTTTAGGGATAAATTGTCCAATAAGTAAGTAATTGAAACATCTATCTTATCCTTTTGCTTTTGTTGCTTAACATCAAGAATTTCAACTGTTATTTTCCCTATTTTTTTTATTTTGAAGTGAATAAAACCAAACAAAATAAAACAGAATAAAGGCAATCAAAACAAAACAGTGAACATGATAGAGGACTTCAAGACACTAGGACATCAACAATGGCTAACATAATGCCTCTTGTTATCTTCAAAGTATCTACATATACCATCACATATAATAACATCAAACAAAACAAAACAGAAGAAAATCAATCAAACAAAACAATACAAGAAATGCTGGGATTTGAAACAAGATAATAGGAAATCACCAATGACTATCATAATATATCTTGTTGAAATAGATGTAATAAAATCAAACAAAATAAAATAGAATAGAACCAAAGAAAATGATATGGGACTTCAAAACAAGACAACAGGAAATTAGCAATGGCTACCACTTTCCCTTTTTAGACATTTCCTCGCTTTTACTTTCACAATATTTATTGTACATTTTGGATCCCACTAACTGCTCCAGTTTTTTATACTAGGGAGACAACATGATGTTCACTCATGTCATTCTGAATTATTTCACACATGAACATGATCTCAAATTTTACTCATTTACCTACAAGAGCCTTAAGGTTATCCTAATTTATAGCTGAGTATCTTTCCATTGTACAAAAATGTCATATCTTTTTTATCCATTCTGATGTTGATGGGCATGCTATTCTTGCTTTTTTATGGTTCCTGGTCACATGGAGCATTGTTTTCTTCCCATCAACTTCAGTCTATGAATTTCCCTTTAAGTTAAATGTTTCTTGTATATTACATATTAATGGATCGTGTTTCTTGATCAACTTTTCTGTGTTTCTTTTCATTGGTGAATTGAGGCCATCTACAACAATGGTTACAGCCACTTGCTATTTTCCTGCTGCTGGTTTCCTACTTTCCCCCTGTATTCAACTGCTTGCCCCACTTGGCCATCCTCCTCTGCCACTGTTCCTGTAATCATGGTCATTTTTATCTCTTTCTAGAATGACCTTCAGTGTTCCTTTTAGGCTTGGTTTGGTAGTCATGAATTCCTTCAGTTGTTCTTTGTCATGGAAGCATCTTTTTTATCCATTGATTTTGAAAGATAGATTTACATGGTGCATCAGTCTGGGTTGGCAATTGTTTTCTTTAAGGACTTGAAATACTTCACTCTAACCTGTTCTTGACTTGATAGTTTGTCTTGAGAGGTCTGTCATGATTCTGATGGGTTTCCTTTATTGGTGATCAGTTTCTTTTCTCTAAGAGTCTTTAATATTGTGCTCTTGTGCTGAATTTGTGGGATCTTGATTATTATATGTCTGGGTGCAGATTTATTTTGGTTATGGCTAATTGGAATTCAATGTCTCACTTAAGTGTACATCATGACTTTTTCCCACCCCTGTGAAGTTCTCAGCTATTACTTCTGAAAATAGTGCTTTTATGTCATTTGTGTTGACCTCTGCTTTTTTGCTGACATCTATCAATATTAAATTATTTTTCTTTGTGTCATCCTGAAGCTGTTGAATTATTTCATGGTTTGTTGTTATTTATAAGAGACCTTTCCTTTCATGATCACTAGCTGCAAACCTGTCTTCCAAGTTTGCAAATCTATCTTCAGTTTCTTTCAAGTGGTTTTGCCCTCTTTCAATGGAGTTCTAATTTCCTGGTACCTCTTTGAATCGGTTTCATGCATTCTAAATCTTTCTTATATTGTTCATTCAAGGCTTCTCTCATTTTCCAGTTCTCTTCTAATTTTTTTTAATCTATGCCTTTTTCAGATGTGCTTAGTAATTCTTTTATTATGTTTTTCATTTCTTCCTTTGCCTGAGAGAGTATTTCTAATCTAATTTCCTTTATAGCCACATAAAAATGTTTCTTTGCTTCAATTGCCATCACTTCAGAAACTTCAGATATGCAACTTCCAGTCTCTTCCCTGTTTGCATCTCCTGTACTTGCTCTGCATGGGTTGGAGGCCAGAGACTGCCTTTTGCTTCTTCATCTTGACATTTTCCTGGTTTCTTATGGACAAGTGGGTTTGGGCTCCCAGGGACTTCCCATATTGGCTATGATTTCTTTTAAGCTTGGCTGGAAAGTCCTCCTGGCCAGTACTGACTAAGGGTACTTGACAGTTGCCAGTAGGTAAGTGGATGTGAGACTGGCTGCTTTTTCTCTCAGCCTATGCTGGTGATCTATAGAAAGCATCCCTGATGGTGACTGGTGTGTGTGGATGTGAATCTGGTTGCTGTTTCTCTCAGGGCTGATTTCTGCTTTTCCTGTACCTTTTGGTAAGCAGCATGAAGCATCCCTGGTGCAATTGGTGTGTATGCCATTATTTTCCTCATTTTGAAATTTAGGACTATTTTTCTTAACAATCTATAACTTCTGGTGCATTGTGTTTCAATTTTAGGGTTATCTCAAAGTAGTTTTCCAATTTTCTTTTTAATTGATTTTGGCCCTTTGAGTTTTCAGGAGCATGGTGTTTAATTTCCATGAATTCATTATTTTCTCAAAATTCTTATTGTTTTGATTTCTTTATACTTGCATATAACTGGAGACATAAGAAATATTCATTATAACCTAAATCATCTTAAAGTTAATAAACCTTGTTTTGTGTCCTGTTACATAATCAAACTGTCTTGTTTTTGGCACACAAGGATAAATTTTATATAAACACACACACACACACACACACACATATTCAGGGGCTCTCAGTTTCTAAAGTCTCATCTCCAAATAATATTTTTTATCCTTTATGCCACCTGTGGCCACACATTATGACAGGGTAGCACAGGTATATTTAGGCCATGCTCACATACGGAGGTCTAGAACTACCCCAGTACCAGGAAAAAAATCTGTACCCCAGTGAAAGGGCAGGGTTTTAACCACATTAGTTCTATCAATGTGACAGATCTTGGCGTAACCCTGAGACTGTGCTTGTCCTTTCAGTTTTCAGTCATGACTCACTGAGGCATTAACCCAGGTGACCAAGGTACCTCTACTACTTCAACTTTGAGCAGCATAACTACAGTGTATAAAATATAGTACCAAGGATCAACAAATGGGATTACATCAAACCGAAAACTTCTGCAAAAGAAAGAAATCAACCAACAGAGTGAACAGATAATATATACAATCAGGAAAAAAGTTGGCATCTACTGCATTTATAGGACTGACATCTAGAATACATAAAAATTCATATGGATCCCCATAATAAAAGACCCAATAAAAACGATCAACTGAAAGATACATTTTTCAAAAGAAGTACAAATATCCAATATGCCTATGTTCGGCAACTTTTGTTCATCTAGAAATGCAAATCAAAACACTGAGAGTGTAGCTTCCTCCAGAAAGATGAAAATCTTACTATCAGCTTGAATTCAAAAAACATCAAATGCTGGTGAAGATTTGTGTATAAAATGAAACATTCTACATTGTTGTTAGCAATGCAAACTACTATATCCACTATGGATATCACTATGGAGATTAATGTAAAACTAAATGTATAAATTCCATATGTTTCTGTTGTATGTTTTCTGTGTGTCTTCCTGAAAGTGCCAAAGGAGTTATATTACAATGATACACGAATTCCCATGATCCTAATACATAAACCTATGGGAAATGATGAATTGATAAAGGCAATGTGGTATTTACACACAGTGGAGCACTGCCATAAAGAAAGAAATGTGAGTCATTTGTAGGAAAATTATGTGCCTCAAGACCTTGATATTAAGTGAAATAAATCAAAGGTTTGAAGGGAGAAAAGGGAACCATGGAAAAAGAAATCAAGATACATCATGTACAGGTACAAATTCCCGTGATAAATATGATCATTATGTATATCTAAGTTGTACCAATAAACATAATAAAAATTTTTTAAAAGATAACACTCATAAAGAAATTGAAACCAATTTTTCACTCCCTGCCATGAAAATAAATTCCGGCCCTTTCTTAAATAAATATTCAGAACTTGAGCTGAAGTGATGAGTCAAACATGAGTAAAGGAGCAGCTCTCTGTGCAGGTCTCGCTGGAGCAAACTGAGGACCAAACACTCAAGGAGGCAAGTAGGTGAAGATGGGCAATTGGGTAGACAGAAAGTTATAGCAACAGCGGTGGAGATGAAAATAGAACCAGAAATCAAAGAAATAGTCAGAAAGAGCAGTCAGAGACTCAGAGATTAAGATATGCCTAAGAACATAAATATGAATTTGTCATTGTCCTTTTTATAAAAAACTATAGATATGGAGAATGTTTTGACTTTAAGAAATAATGGTCAAGAAATAATTTGGTGATCTATATTATCAAATAACAACAAATCCATAATGAGGCCAAAACAAACAATTTGAAAGAACTATTGTAACAAGGTTAACTCTTGCAATATGGAGAGTAATAAAACCATGAGAGGCATAAGTATCTCTAAATCCAGGCAAGCCAGTAATTAATTTTATGAGAAAGCAAGAATCAACCACTCAAGAAAAAAGCTAAGATGGAGATACTAAAATAATCAAAAGATATTTTTCCTAAGGTCAACATATTATTAGAATAGGTCAATAATCAGGAGTTTGGTGTAGGGTGAGAAAGAGGGTAGGTCAAAGTTTAGGAGAATGGAGAGGGAAGAATTTTTCATATTTTAATATTTCATTACATTAACAGGGACGTTTTCTATTGATCTGTGAGAAAAAATATTTCAGTTAATTATTTGTTAGTCAAAGAATGAGAATTAAAGCATCTGTGTCTTGTCTGTTATAAATTTCTGAAAAGCTGGGAACATACATTTAGAGAGCTCATATAAGGTTCTTTGCAGTAAGCCTTTTCTCTTTATTCTAAACTTTTAAAAAAAATTTATTAGCACATGTTTCCAGTACATGCAGTTTACAATCATGTTTGGGAGCGGGTACCTGTATATACTAAAGCTTCTTTCTTTTTTTTTTTTTTTTTAAGCTTCTTCCTTTTTTGTCCACCTTTCATCCCTCCTCCTCTAATTCCTCTACCAAAATTTTCATTCCTGTTGAAATTATTAACCTTAGTTCAAGCTATATATAATATTTACATTCATTGAGGTTATTAGGTTCCTCTACATGGCATAAATTTATTCTACTTATTTATCCTTTGCTTCACCACTCTCCCCAGTTTTTTGGACCACTTTCCTATTGCAAGAGATCCATTGCCTCATCCCCTTCTATTCACCCTTTATTACTGTCTTTGTTTGTACTTTGCCTCACTCAAATGAGAGACATACTACAATATTTAAATTTGTGTGTCTGGTTTATTTTACTTAACATTATATTTTCCAAGTGCACCTATTTTCTACAAATGTCTCTAATTTGCCATTCTTAATAGTGAAGCAGTATTTCAATATATAGATAAAGATAGATATAGATATAGATGATATAGATATCTGGAATATAGATATTATGAATTGTGCTGCTACAAATATTGGAGTGCATGTGTCACTCTAGTATAATGTCTTAAACTTTTTGGAGAAGTTATATAGAAGAAGGATCCCTCATAATATTGAATTTCTAATTTCAATTCATTGAGAAACCTCCATACAGATTTCCATAATGGTCGTATTAGTTTACAGTCCCAGAAGCAATGTAGAGGATTCGTTTTCACCATAGCTATTCCAGCCTTTGCCGTTGTTTGGTTTCTTATTGATTGCCATTCTTTCCAGAGTAAGATGAAATCTTAGCATTGTTCGAATTTGCATTTCTTTAATGATCAGAGTTGCTGACATTTTTTCACCTATTTTCTGACAATTTGTATTTTTTCCTCTGTGAATTGTCTGTTCATTTCTCTTTTTTAATAATAACAATGAACTTTTATTTTTGGCTTTATAAGTACATGTTTTCAGTTCATAATACATCTACTGTAGAAGATTGGTACATATGGATAACATGGTTCAATTCCATTTTTCCCTCTTTCCCATCTCTTTTTACTTTTTCAGTAGTAGATTCACTTATGTATCTTATAGAACCTAATAAAAATAATTATATACATTATATATATAAAGTTAATTATATATAGTATATAATTTTATGTCACATTTTCTGTTACTTTTTGCTCCTTTTAAATTTATTTTTATTTTTATTAAGTTTATTGGTACAATTTCAAGATACACAATGATCACTTTCATCATAGGTTTTTGTACCTGCACATGGTATAGCCTCATTATTTTTTTCCAGTCCCCTCCCCTCCCTTCAGCCTCTGTTTCCCTCCTTATTTACAAATATTTTGTTTCCATTTTATCCTTTTTTTATCATTTCCCTTCCAGTTCCTGTGTCTTTTCAAATATTTCTTCCTATTTCACAATACCTATGATACACTCAGTCTTTACTCACACCTTCAGTTTCTCACATCAAAGAAACAATGCAATATTTACACAAGTGTGTCTAATTTCTTTCACTTAAGAGTATGATCTCAAGTTGTATCCATTCACATGGAAGTGTGTCAAGTTTATCCTTCTTTATGGCTGAATAGTGCTCCATTGTACTTTTAAAAAACCTACAACTTTTTAAATCTGTTCCTCAGTTGATGGGCTTTAGAGCTGTTTCCAAGACTTGCCTATTACAGTCTGTGCCACTGTAAACATGGTGCACATCTATCACTGTGGATCAGTGTTGTTAATTCTTCTGAGGAGATACTCAGCTCAAATTCTCATAGTCTTGTCAGATACTAAGATAATGTCACTAATAAATTAATCAGAAATGTATTTTTTCTCAAGTGAGCATATATAAGTAAGCAGCTGAAATTTCAAGCTTCTAGTAGAAAGATAGGGATTCTTCTTTCCTCAACTGCTGTCAAGCAAGGACCTACTAAGTGCAACCAGTGCTACCTTAAAAAATAGGGACAGAAGTCCAAGAAAAGAGGAACTGAAGATGTTTTAGTCTTTTTGTACATTCTTTGGATGGTTGTCTTCCTCTCTTTCTTTCTTTCTTTCTTTCTTTCTTTCTTTCTTTCTTTCTTTCTTTCTTTCTCTTTCTTTCTTTTTCTTTTCTCTTTCTTTCTTTCTTTCTTTCTTTCTTTCTTTCTTTCTTTCTCTTTTCTTTCTTTCTTTCTTTCTTTCTTTCTTTCTTTCTTTCTCTTTCTTTCTTTTCTTTCATTTCTATTAATCACACACTAACTTTCAGAAGAGATTAATATGGTCCCACACAGAGACATCTTCTTAGCCAACTTTTGATCTTTATTTTTCTAAAACCAAAAAAAGAATAAAAACAATGATAAAGAATTTAAAAACAAAATAATAGTTTAACACTGGTTAATATACCATGTTTCATTAACTTCAAAGTTGTTCAGATTACAAGCTATAGTCATAAAAATGATCAAAACATCAAACAATGACAGCACAAACTGCTTTTTTGATGAACTAACAGAGACCAGCAGTATAGTTATGTATCTTGCATATATATACACATATATGTTATATACACACCAATACACCATGCACACATGTGTATATAAATACATATATTTATACATAAACACACACATGTATATATGTTTTCTTTCTTTTTGAGCAGTTTCTTTCCCTTTCACTTCCACAATATCTATTGTACACTTTGGATCTTATTTAGTCTTCTAGTTTTTTACACTATGAAGACAATGCAATATTTATACATGAGAGTCTGATGCATTTTTCTTGTGAGTATGGTTTCTAATAACATCCATCTACCTATAAAAGCCTCAAGTTTATCCTTCTTTGTAGCTGAGTAATACTCCACTGTATAAACATACCACATCTTTTTTTATCCATTCTGTGGTTGATGGGTATTTAGGTTGTTTCTAAGATTTAGTTGCAGATTGTGCTGCTAAGTACTGGGATGCACATATATTGCTGTGGCACAATGTTTTCAAATCTTCTGGAGAATTAATCAGAAGAGGAATAGCTGAATTGAATGGGACCTCCAATTCAATTTTTTGGAGGAATCTCTACCCTGATTACTAAGTCTAAACTCCCTCACAACAGCCCCACCAGCATTTATTATTGAGTGATTTCTTCATAACAACCGTTCTTTCTGGGTGAGATGTACTCACAGTGTTTTAATCTGCATTTCTTGAATCATCATTGATGTTCATTTCTTTGCATATGTATTTGCCATTTGTATTTCTTCATCTGAGAAGTACATATGAATCTCAGATGCCCATTTTTGAGTTGGGTCACTGAATTTTGGGAACCAGACTTTTTTCAATGCTTCGAAAATCCTAGACATAAGTCCTTTGTCTAAGGGACAGTAGGCTAAAATGTTTTTCCCATTATGTGGATTTTATTTCACTCTGTTAGTGATTTCTTTTGATGTGAATAATCTTTTTGATAAGCTGAGATCTCAGTTGTTGATTCTTTCAACTATTTCCCATGCAGTTCAATTTTGTTCATGAAAATTCTGCCTATCCCATACTTTCAGGATTGGTACCTACTTTGTCTCAAGCAGATTTAGTGTTTCTCTTTTAATATTTAGATTTTGATCCATTTTGATTTTAGTTTAGTGCATGATGATAGACATGAGTCTAGTTTTAGTCTTTAGCATGTGGAAACCCAGTTTTTCCAGCACCATTTTATTGCAGAGACTGTCTTTCTTCCAGTGACAATGTTTGGAAAATTCCAGTTTTATTACAGAATTCAGAATATACCAGGAACACTTATGCAATGATTTTCCACTTAGAGAAGTGATTTTACCCTCTTGTGAGCAGCAGGTGGTATTAAGAGTGATGAGGTACAAGATGGAGAGATGTATGAGGCCCAATTACTAAGAGTAGACTGGAGGGTAAAGGGTGATCACCTAAGTTGTAGAAACTGGAAGACATGGGGAAAAAAATTTTAAGAGAAAGCAGAGGAGTACTGAAGTGAATCTGAAAGAGAAGAGACAATATTTAGTCACATGAAAGTATCATAAAATCAAACAAAATAGTCTATGAGAGTAAGATGAGTAGAAGAAAACAAAAAGGGAGATAATAAATCTAAGTCATTAAAGAAAGAGTAAAGATGAAAGAAGAAAAAAACAGAAAACAAAAGTAACCATAAGAAAACAAAACAAAAGATCAAGCTAAATCAAAGTAAACCGAAAAAGACCCCAACCAGGAAGAAAACCAGTCAAACAAACATAGAAATTTAATTGTAGCAAAATTACTCTGTTGCTCACAGTTTTGTTTTAGGTCGCAGTCAGATTGTAAGTATGTGTTACATGCTCCACCCATGTTTGCAGCAGGATTTGTGCTTGGTACACAGATGATCCATGTCTCTGGGTGTGGATTAGGACTGGTGTTCTGTTGCTAGAATTCTCCCTGAGCTCACTGATTAAAAGACAAAAAAGGAGTTGTGGTCTGACTCACCCTTTTCTATTCTGCATGTCTATGTGAGGAACCACAATGCTGGTTTACCTAACTTACCAGCTGCTACTGTGTGTTCTCTCTCTGGGACATGTGTGTCCCTATTGTAGGGGCCTTGGTGGGTCATTGGAGTGGATCGTCGCTTGGGCTTATCTGGGCCACGTGAGAATGATGATCTTTTATTTCTACCATAATTACTGTGACAATAAAACAACTAAAAAAAAGAATAAAAAAGGCGATGCAAGACTGATGCTAAATAGGTTCTACACTTAATCTTAGCCAAAAGGATGAGAAGCAATAAATAGGTTCTTCAATCAATTCTTCCCCACTGACAAAGCGGGTTGAACAGCTGTGTATGGAACAAAGTACAAACACAAGATAAAATGGTATCAGGGAAAGTAGCACAATGCCTATTTTTGTGTAAGGAAGCAAAAAGATGCATTGAAGAAGGCAGGAAGTAAGAAAGTGACTGTATAGCTTCCATCCTCCAAGAAAGCCTCTTGCTTGGGGTGGAGAGAGAAATCCATGTCTTAAAAATTAAGTCCAGTGCCAGGCCGGCCATGGTAGAAAACAGGGTTGGGAAAATCTCCATGATGCCTATTACCAAGCCAATATATGCAGACTGAGATATAAGACTCCATCTAATAAAGCATAATAAAAAAATTTTTAAATAGGGAAGAGAAAGCAGTATTTCACTTCTTGAAATGAAAATAAATTAAGTCTGCTTCTCACAGAAACAGTAAGAGCCTGAGCTGAGGCTGTGAGTCAATATCCTGACCACCCTGGGGAAAGAACCTGCTCTCCACGCAGCTCTCTCTGGAGCAAACTGAGGACTAGAAATTCAAAGAGGCAAGTAGGTGAAGATGGGAAACTGGGTAGGCAGAAAGCTTTAGCAGCAGAGGTGAAGATGGAAATAGAAACAAATCAATGGAAATAGTCATAAGAAGCAGACAGAGACTCAGGGATTGACTCATATTAAGAACCCAAATATAAATTTGTCACCTTGTTTATAAAAAATAGCTACAAATATAGCAAGAGAGAGTGTTTTAATTTAAATACTCAGGAAATACAAATTGATGACATATATTATCAAATAAAAAGAAACCCATAATTAGGCCAAGCCAAATTTTATGTAAAAGAATTATTCTAACAAGGGTACTATGGCAATGGGGAAAATACTGCAACCAACCAACACTGCTACAGTTATCTGTAAGCCAAGGCAGAAAGGCATTTTTTTTTTTGTTTTTGGTTGTTTTCTTTTTTCTTTTTTTTTTATCGGTGCCAGGGATCAAACTCATGACCATGTGCTTGCAAGGCAGGCACTTATTCCACTGAGCTAAATCCCCAGTACCCTTTTTCTTTGTTTTAATGAAGAAGGCAAAATCAATCAGACTGCGGGAGACAGAGATGGGGATACTGGAATAATCAGCAAATGTTTTCTTAAAGTCAATAGTTTATTAGGATAGGTCAGTAAGGGGAAGTTTTGTGTAAGGAGAAGATGGTAGCTCACATTTTAAGAGAGTGGAGGAGAATTAAAAGCCTAACTGATATCTGGTTAAGAGAGACATTTGTTTGTTAATCAAAGAGTGGGAATTGTAACTGTGTCTGATCTGTCATAAATATATGACATAAGATATATGTCAAAACATATATTTTAGCTAATTCATATGAGGTTGTTTGAGTTGAGTCCTTTGTCTTTTATATAACTTTTAAAAAATTCATTCATGTACACTTGTAATATATGCAGTTTATAATCATCTTGGGGAGCAGGTTCATGTATATAATACAGTTTGTTTCTCCTTTTATAAACATCCTTCTCCTCTCCTCCTCTCCCTCCTTCACCTTTAATTTCTCTATTCAAATTTTAATTGTTATTAATATAGTTAACCTTGGCTCATTTTATGACAGGTAATATTTATGTTCATTAGGTTATTAGGTTCCTCTACATGACATATCTTTATTCTACTTATTTCCTCTCCTGCTTCTCCTCATCCTTCACCCTTGTCATCTTGGACGACTTTCCTATTGCAAGAGATCCATTGTCTTTTGTCTTCTTCTATTTATCATTTATTTTTTTATTGCCTCATTAAAACAGGAGATACAAAATGGAATTTAAGATTATGTGTATGGTTTTTTTTACTCAACATTTTATTTCCCATATCTATCCATTTTCCTACAAACGTCTGTAACTCATAATTTTTTATAGCTGTGTTCAATTTTATAGCAGTATTCCTATGTATTACCTCATTTTCTTCATTCAGCCATCCATTGATGGATATAGAGGCCACTTCCAGGATTTATCTATTATGAATTATGCTACTGTAAACATTAGTGTACATGTGTCACTGTGATATGATGAACTAAGCTCTTTATGGAAGATACCTAGAAGGGGGATCACTGGGTGATGTGGAAAATCCAATTTTATTTTTTTTAATTTCCATAATGTTTGTACAACCTTTCATTTCCATCAACCATGCACGGTGGTTCATTTTTCATCATGAGCACTACAGTATTTGTTATTGTTTGATTTCTTAATTATTGCCATTGTTTTCACAGTCAGAATCTCAGAGATGTTTTAATTTGCATCTTCACAACAGCTAGCAATGTTGAATATTTTTTTCATATATGTGTTGACAGTATGTACTTTTTCCTCTGTGAAATGTCTGTTCATTTCTCTTGGCCATTGGTCTTTAATTTTAGGTAGTTTAATTTTTTGATTCCTTCACATATTCTTGATGTTAGTCTTCTGTCTGAGGAATAGCTGGCAACATTTTTTTCAATTGGTAGGTTATGTCAGTGCTTTACTAATTGATTCTCTTGATGTACAGAAACTTAAGTCTGATAGAATCTCCCTTGTTGATTCTTGCTATTATTTCTTGTAGAACTGAGGTTCTGGGTAGAAAATCCTTTCCTACAGCTTTTCTTCCTATCGCTTTCTTCAATGTTTTATCTATTTTATCTTGCTGTAGGGTAATGTTTCTGATTTATTATTTAGAACTTTGATCCATTTTGATTTTAGTTTAGAATACAGTGAGAGATAAGAGTCCAGTTTCAATCTTCTGCTAACAGATATACAGATTTCCAAGCAGCACTGAGTAGCCTAGGTTCCCTGCAACATATGCTTTTGGCC